>JAPYYZ010002234.1:0-13470 GCA_030522705.1 Eretmocerus eremicus | reverse complement strand
TTCCGTACCACAGCGTGGAGCGCCGCCGCACCACACGCTGTGGTGCAATTTGCGTTACACGATGTGGTACAAGTCCGCACCACAAATTTTTCAGTGTGGGGAAATCATATGACCACCAGATACTCGGAAAAATTCAAAAAGGACTTCCGGGATCGCGTGTTCAGTGGTCGCACTCATGGAACACGGGGATGACATTTCACTTTGATAACAAGTCTTTTCCATCAGATTGTGTTCCCGAAGGACTTGGAATGAATTTTTTCTAAATCTTTTCGGCATGGAAAAGTTTCGTCTAATCGTGATCCACAGGAAAAATTCAGTACGGAGGGATGTGGAATGAGGGAGATTGATTTTTCGTGGGGATTAGGAAAGAAACGAGGTTCAAACAAAATTACTGGACGAAATGTATGCACTCGTCTTGGATACCTAACAGCGACTCTCGGCATCTGTCGCAACGGAATTTGGTTCTCAATACCATGATCTTTGGAGTTGTTCATTGCCAAAGGCTCAAAAAAGTCACAACGTGATGTCTTGCATACGTGAAGACTGCAAGGAATAAAAAGGACAAGATACGGAACTGACCTTTTGGCTTATTTTCGACGATAACTTTTGGATGTGGCCTTGGGTCCTGGCTCTGCCAACCGCGTTAGGGAGAGTATCCGAAAGTACGTCGAAAATGACTCATTCGGTTTTTCCTCGACATTTTAAAGGTTCAAACGAGGCAGAACACGAAATGAACATCCAAGTTCCCGCGGAATTACCCCTATGTTGAATACGAGGGGTAAATTTCGACCACGACAGAACAACAAAATCTTATACATCTCAATCGACTTCTATTCATGAACCCGTTACCTAAATCACTCACTTCGTGCCTGATTCCCTTTTTTAAAACAGGACTGACAAAAGGAGTGAGGTATTTCGATGATGTCTAATATAGGTATGTCAGTACAATACCCTTATTTTTGTGGCACAGTGACGGGACATGCTCACAGCATTCCGCGATGCTCAAAAAATAAGAATAATAGCCTTTATATACTCAATAATGACGAGTTCTCCATCAGATGATCAACGAATCCGCAAGTCGCGAACGCAGCGTCGCTCATCGCAGAACGTCTTCAAGAAATGTTCTTTTCGCCTGGATTTAGGAGAATCGACAAGGTTATGCAGTCTCGTGACAACAACGACACGTTCTTGCTAATGTTGACAAGTGCATACGGTGCAAAAGAACGCTACACGTGGTGGCCGCGCGAGGATGATATTTTCCCGCGAGTCACCATGGAGACGAGCTGCACCGTAAAGTCCCCCGCACCGTAATGTCCCCGACCCGCCTGCCTGCAATTTGTGGATGAACGCCTCCTTGTTTTAATTCTGGTTCCGAGGGTGTCTTGGCTCGCAGCTTCATAGCCTGCCGGAGACTCGGGAATGATGCCTACCTGGCTAAAGTTCTGGTCCCGTCGGTTTGTTATCTTGCGGGTTCATCACCTAGCTGGAATTAGGGGATAAATTGCACCTCGCTCGAATTCCGGTTTTGAGGGTTTCTTAGTTTCCTGGTTCATCGCCTGACGGGGTATTGGGGATGAATTCCACCTATCTAAAGTTCCGGTCTCAAAGGTCTATTAGCGTGCGGGTTCATCATCTGTCTGGGATTTGGAAAAGACTCACACCTCGCTCAATTTTAGGTCTCAAGAGTTTATGAGCTTGCGGTTTAATCGCCCGTCTGGAATTGTGGCATAAATCATAGCTCGCCCAAATTTCGGTCTTGAAGTTCTGGTAACCTGCGGGTTCATCGCCTGTCTGGGATTGGGGGATGAATCCCACCTGGAGAAAGTTCCGGTCACATGGGTCCGTTAGTTTGCGGTTCCATCGCCTGTCTGTGATTTGGGGATGAATCCTACCTTGCTAAAATCCTGGTTTCGAGGATCTGTTGGCCAGCAGTTTCATAGTCTGTCAAAGATTCGGTTTTGATTCCGATTTGGCTAAAGTTCCAGTCACGTCGGTTCATTAGTCTGCGAATTCACCGCCTGGCTGGGATTAGGGAATGAATCACACCTCGCTCCAATTTCGATCTCAAGGGTTCATCAGCTTGCGGGTTTATTGCCTGTCGGGAATTTGAGGATGAATCCGACTTGGCTAGAATTTCGGTCACGTGGGTCTGTTACCTTGCAGATTTATCGCTCGTCCGAGATTCAAGGTCGAATCCCACCTGACTAGTCTTGCGGTTCCATGGGTTCGTTCGCATGCGGATTCATCGTCTGTCAGGAATTTAGGTATCAAGTATTTCTTAATCAATCGCATATTTAGTCGGCGGGATTTTGTGAGTATTTGAGGAAGGGGCCGTAGGGAGTGCGAGGGGGGGGAGGGGGTGCAAGCAATAAGGTTGGTCATCAAGGATGAAGGAAGCGATCGATCAGGCATGATCATTCGGTCAATGTTACTTATCCCACAGTGAAACTCAAAATTCTTCCATTCCACCCACCACTTGGGTGTACCGAGTTTTCCGACATTTTTCCGAACCAGAAAAGCGTGAATAGCCGATGAAAATGTCACGTGGTTAATTGGAACTTCAATTCAGCGCCGGTTTGGAATCATCAAAGATGACTCAAGTTTACCATTCTTCCGTACCTCGACGTTATTGCACAATACAATCGTTCTCCATTTTCCATCCGTTTCCGTTGATAATGCAAAGGGGATAGAGGGTTCAAGATGAGCCAGATGTTTTGGGAGAGAGAGCAACTGAGGCAGCGCATCAGAATGCTATACATACTGGCCACGTCGAAAGTAATGAACAGTTGTTACCCGAGCGGCCGGGGTGGTGGAGCTTCCAGAGGATATACTAAAATCGTACATCCACTGAAAGCTCCATCTCAAAGTCCTCTTGTGGTATTGAGCGTTTGTTTACCTCTCTGAACAAAGTCTATTGTAGCCGCTTTGGGTGAAAACCGCAGGAAACCGAATTATACAGATTTCAATGTCAAATTTGATTAATCAATCCTATCAGAATCTATCTAAGTTGATGAACAACAGTGGGATATAATATATACGCAAGAAGTGGATACATATTTTCGTTTTTAAAAATTCGATAGAAAAGGATCAGGTAATTGATCAGCTGATTCCACGGCCAGAATGTCAGGTGATGAATTACCTGCTCTTTGACGGAGTATTCCATGCAAACTCACCTTTCACTTCATTCTCTCCATATCTTATGGATAGACTGTTTTCTTGGATGTGGTCGTTATCATTGATCACACGTGTTGAGAGGCCCATATCTTGAGCTATATATGGTGCACTGATAAGATTCAGATCTACTTCTGCTCTCAGATAACCAGTCAGGAATCCGAGTTGAATATACATAGTGGTAAGACTCTGATTGGAAGTATTCATTTCATTCATTGACACTTCCAGGACAGATTTAGACTTGCCCGATGCAAGTTTGCCGACAATCCTCCCAATTTTTTGGGCAAGTTCTGCCCAAATGATTCCTCCTCCGCACGGAGGGCCTACAATTGTTGGTGCGTTGACTATTCCTGTGACTTGATAGTCTCGAGATCTCCCCGAGATGGCTAAGAATTGTTCCGCCATCTCCAGTGCTACCCGTGCTTGAGCTTCATTCGTACTTGCACCTGAAAAAAAGCCAATAAGTCTCTCATCCGTGGAGGTTCATTTTTTCACGTGCAGTATAAGCTCGACATTCATGAATACTACCCGGAAAATTTGAGGATATTCGTCTCTCCATTTCCTGTCTATTCATTTTAGAACGGCGGATTCTCCCCAATTTCCTGGAATTCACTCAATCATGCCTGGTGAACAGATCCCATTTCCCTTCTGACCCTCTCCCTCCCCCACTTCTTGATAAGCAGACATAGTTCACGATCCATGCTGACGGATATAGAAAGGAGAGGATCAACCGGGAGTTAACAACTGCCAACGCAGGAGATCGAAGAAGTTTGGGACGAAGCAACGTTCACGGATGAAATTTTGGTAATCTCTTGATATGCAAGACAGGTAACTAATGAAAGTGCAATTATTATTAATTAATTCACGATGGTGCAGTGGAGAGAATTATTCCCAGTTCGAAACAACAATTAGTGGTTAAATGGAGACTGTTCATTGAACCAAAATACGCTCATGAATTGGAGCGAGGTGAGTGGCACGGGGGGGGGGGACCAAAACTGACTCTCGGAGCAGAAGGCAGTAAGAGCGTTGACGCGTAACGCGGGCACGTGCGCGAGTTGGCGATGGAACGCCAAAATTTGGATTCGTGACGAGTGGGAATACAATCAAACATCCCGCCCACCTCGTTCTGATAACATTAGAACGATAGTAATTCATTCCTTAGTTAGTAACGACGAAGATTGAATTCTAATCTATAACTGAATGGATATGAAGCAGCGACTAAGAATTATACCTCAGGACTTGGAAAATCTTCATGAAGGAGAAAAATGACTGACTGGTTGTATGTGCATAGAAAGAAATCAAAACTTATCAAAAATCATAATGAAAATATTAAAAACTTTTACAGGTTTTGCGAATGGTTCCATGCAATGCTAGAATGAAATGATCAAACTTTGAAACCTTAAAGAAATCTGATGAAAAATCTCTAAGAAAACAATTAATTCCTGGAAACATCTTTTTCGGTCTCTCCAGGAACATGCAAAGTGAGTTCAACAATGGGCCGGACGAACGTAGATGTTGCGGTACGGAGTTCCACGACTCTGATCTTCCCATCAGAGCCAGGAAACGTCTTAGTGACCACTGCCATAGACCAAATAGTTGGAGAGCTGATTTCATCTCGCAGCAAGACAACGTCAGTAGGCCGGTAATCTCTGCAAGGGCGAGACCATTTGTGCCTTTCTTGTAGAGCTTGGAGATAGTCCCTAGACCACGGAGACCAGAACTTCTGCACTATCTGGGTCATCCATCTCCAATGCTTGCCTGACGACATGGGGCCGGACAGAGTGGAGGGTTCTGGAACGATGAACGAGGGTCTCTGTATCAGAGAATGTGCCGGAGAGAGTGCAACTAAATCTGATGACTCATCTCGAAAAGAAGATAGTGGTCTTGAATTAAGACAGGCCTCAACTCGACATAGAATGGTAGAAATCTCAACGAAAGTCAGAACGTGGTCACCGACAATATCTTTGTGAAATGATGTTTGGCGGATGTCACCGCAGCTCCCCAATGCCTGCAAAGTGAGGCGCCGTTGGAGGGTTGTATTTCCACTCAGTCCCAGAAATTGGCCAGGCTCACGGCCACATCACGATGCTCTCGCGAAGCTTCCTCGAATTGTCTCTGGAGTTCTGATTCGGCTCCAACGAAGTTGGTTCCCCTGTCGCTCAGCAGGATAGAGCAGTGACCTCCCCTAGACGTTAACCGCTTGAACGCTGCGATGAATGCTTCTGCTGACTAATCCTCCACTGCTTTCAAATGTACAGCTTTCGTGCTAAGATAGATGGAAACAGATATTTAAGCCTTCATCGTACCTCTACCTCTAGATTTAGATGAACGAACTCTGAAAGGTCCGGCAAAATCAACGCCAGGATGTTCAAGAGGGTAATCCGGCGTAACTCGAACCCTCGGAAGATCCCCTTTCATCTGCGTTGAAGTTCTGGATGAGAATCTGATACATACCGTACATTAGCTCAGAATGAACTTTACTGCTTGTCAAGGTTAGTCCCCGACGCACTGGCCTAGATTAGATGAATACAGCCCTCGATTGACTATATTGATCGAGTTCAAAATGTCACCGGTTGTCGGTTTACTATCAACCGAGATGAAATCATATGGAAATAGCGGCTTAAACGATTCCTCTCGCAAGTGGCCAGACTTCCAACACTTTCATCTAAAAGGCCGATCAAAGTCTCGAGCGCTCGGCCACTCGGATCAGTGCATCGGGAACTAACTTTAACAAGATCCTCCGTCTCCCTGACGAGCCAGATCTTGCGAGGGAGGGCGAAACGCACTAATATCAAGCGTAGAGTCAGAATTTCTCCATATCTTTTATCTATCATTTAAAAACTTCCCATCCAAATCCTTCGATCCGGCCTCGAATTGAGGAGCTTCGTAAGGTAGACTCGTCAAACGACTTGCGTCCTCAGCAGATTTGCTGTGCATACATCAGCTCGCCACGGCCGATCATATTATATACTTTGATTTGAAATACCCGCGAGCGATAAAGTCCCCGATTGACTATATCGATCGAGTTCAAAATTATTCCTAATTAGTGCTCTTGAGATCTTGATCCCTCTCAAGGCACGTGTAAATGTCGCCAAAACTATTTCTCTGCACAAGAAAAATCCATGATAGTTCGGCATTTTCCCGCTCTCTGGGGCTCAAAAATTCTCCTGACATGGCGTCCAAATCCATGAGCTGCAACCGCAAGAACCCTAGTCTCTCTCTAGTTTTCTTGCATAGACGAAGGCTTAGCCTCGTCAGAAAGCGAATGCACAGAGCCGTGACTCTGAAAAGTCGCAAGGCAGTCGAACACCTAGTCAGTAGCTTGTCGTGAGTCGTCGAGCCATCATGATACTGAACGGCGCCGGTCCGGGATGCGGTCCTTTCCTCGAGGGGTTCAACCCCTACCATCTCTGCCTCAGTAGTCCACGGATGACAGCCTGACTCAGCGAAGAACGACGGATCATCCCACCAAAGCTGGAAGAATTGCAGGAGTTCTGGACTCAAACTACGCAGGGTTGTCTCTCAATTTGACGTGATGTCGATGAGCCTGTAGGACCAACGTTTGAATTCGCAAACACCGATTAGCTACAAAGACCTGCCAGCAACTGAGCGAGGCTCGAATCCAGTATAAGACATCACGGAAATCGGACCATAGATGAAGAGACGCCACCTCGAAAGGCATGGTTTTTACAAAATGCTCCTTGAGCTTGGTCAATAAGAGAGCTGCAAATACCTCTAGTCGGAGGTACTGAGCATTTTCAATGGTGCCGACTTGGATTTGGCACATCGCAACGTTATATTGACCCCGTCCGACCCAATATATTGCAGGTAGATCACCGCACCGTAAGCCTTGGATGATGCATCTGCAAATCCATGCAAATCCACAAGTCTAGACCCTCGACTAGTATGAGCTATCCATCTTGGAATTTTGATATCTCCCAGATACGACAAGCAGCTGTACCAGTCTGACCACTGTTCAGCGTAATCAGCTGGAAGTATATCATCCTAATCACATTTTGGAAGCCACAAGGCCTGCATGAACATTTTTGACATGAAGTCATCCATATATGACTCCTCCTCAATACTTTCGACAGCTAACGCGAAGAGGTGACTACATTTAACAGCCATTCGCCTCAACACGCGGATAGTCAGGTACGGAGAACACTTGAGCCCATAGGTGATAGTTCTAAGCAAATACAGTGTGACTTCTAAATCTGAGCCCTCCCTCCACAAGATCATTTGTGAATGACGATCTCTAGGATCAACTAGAACTTGCTTGAACATCTCCTCTATATCCGCGACGAGGACGAAGGGGTACCTACGCCAACTCAAGATCATATCGAATTAGTCTGGAAGTGAATTCTCTCCAGTATAGAGAAGATCGTTCAGAGAGATTCCGTGAATCTTTTTCAAACTGTTGAACACCGTTCGAAGGTTTTTGAAGCCTTGGGAAGCTACATGATGGGGAAGAAAATATCATCGCTATCTTCGACCGACAAGTTAGAAGCCCGCTTCATGTGCTTCCGGCTCTCATACTCTCGCATAAAAGATTCAGATAGATTCCCAAAGACTGGATTCTTCCAGAACTCTTTCTCCATAGGAAAGAAAGTCTGGAAAGCCAACTTGAAGGAATTGCCAAGATTGGGAGCTAATTTTTGTATCCTCTTGCACTGGTAGCCTAACAGCATAGTGACCGCTGGTATCTCGAGAGTGGGTGCGTTGAAAATGCTCCTCGCATTTTCGATCATCCTAAAGAATAAGATCCTCAACTGGAAGGAGTTCTTCCTGTATCCGAAATCTCTCGAGGGTGGATTCCAATGCCAAGTTGTCCAATAGATGAGAATACGAAGTATTGCGCTCCGAGCCTTTACCTGTACTCGAGGATATTACCCACCCAAATTCTGTATTGGTCACATTGGTTTGATCAGATAGATCGTGTTCCGCCTTCTTCACCCCCTCTAAAATGATCTGCGCATGGACCTTAGCTCCTAATCACATATCAATCGAACGAGTCTTCAAGAAATCGGGGTCCGCTAATTGCAGCCCAAGCCAATGATCCCATTCATCCGAACTCGATGCGATTGACGCCTTGTAGCCCGAAACCTTTGGAATAATGAGAGCTTGGAGCTCGCAGGAGAAGTTAGATAAAAATCGAGGTTTAACCGAGAAACAAGCTACACCTCTAGTAGCTACCCTTTTGAGATCAGCTACTCCACTGATCTCAATCCTTGATTGCGACCTCTCAATTCCCAATTTGTGACAAGCGTTTCCCTTGATGAAGGAAGATTGCGAACAATGATCAATGAGACCTGTGGAGAAGCATTCGAACCCATCCGTAGAGATGACCCTCACAACTGCGGCAGGTAGAAGCACAAAACCTTGGTCGTTGGAAGAGCTTAGGCAGGTGGTAACCGATAAATGAGAGCGAGAGGCATCTCTACCCGCCTGAGAACGGGTACCCGCTATGGCGGCCGCCGAGGCGCCTGCCGTCGAGGGAAATTTCCTGTATAAGAATATGCTCCTCATCAGTCGTGCAACTGATGGGGTGAGAGAAGTACCTCATTTGTTCGGTGACGCGCATTTTCTTATACAAAAAATATTTCTTGACGGCGGGCGCCTTGGCGGGAGAGATTCTCGACCAAAATATATGGCCAACTTGGCGGCCGCCATTGCAAGCGCCGCGGTAGGCGCCGCAGCGGGCGCACGTTCTCAGGCGGGTAGGGTCGTTGCATTGAGATTCGCCTGAAAAGCCCGTAGAAGTCGAACTGTTCCCTGAAGAGGCGTCAGAGGGTTTCTGATTTTTTGGGTCAATAGAAGTATGATGTTTGCCATAGCATACAGGACGATTCCGTTCCGATTCACAATTCGAAACACCGTGATGACCAAAACACCGGTGACAAAGCTTATTCTGCGTGACAAAATCTCTCCCATCAGAATTGCTTTTTACTTTGAACCAGTCACATTGAGAAAGAGGGTGGTTCTCGGAGCAACTGGGGCAGGTTTTCTTCGTAGGTTTCGGATTTTTCCCCGTAGCCAATGAGTGAAACTTGCTCACGACGGAATTTTTCCCTGATTGAGAGTTATTATTCGATTTGAGACTACTCTCGATGGACTCTAGAGTGGCCATATTCTCTTGGAGGAAATCCCGCAATTGAGCAATAGAGGGTGAATCGTGAGTTTTTCCTAAATGTTTTTCCCAATCATTCCTAGTCATAGGATGAAATCCTGAGACATTCGTAAACACGAATAAATCCTCACCGTTCTTTTCCATGGAGCGATCCAGACCATTGAAAAAATTGAAAGAATCAAAGGAACCCGCATACAACTCTTTTAACTCAGTGTATCATCCATCCTTCATAGCCTCCAAAGCATGAGAGGAGCTCACGGAGAGGCTCACTGACCTCCTCTGATTTCTATCGAAGTCACATAACTCCTGCCAGGCCAATGAATAATTCTCGGTTGTGACATCTTAATTCGATTTTATCAAGGGCTTCGCCCTGCATTTCGATTTTCAAATACCAGAATTTGACAACCGCCGGGATTCCGTCTCGTCTATGAACCATTGATTTAAGAAGATCTCGAGAATTTGCCCATTCATTATACTCCCCCGAAAACGTGGAAGGATCAATCTTAGCTAGCGAATAAGAAGCCGTAGGTGTAACCACAGGCTGATTAACTACTGCCAGAGACGCATTAGCATCAGCCTGAGTCCTATCCGATTCCGCTAGCCCATCCAAAAATTCTTGAATAGTAGATTTATTGTCAATGTAGGGCTCCTTTATTAGATTCGCGAGCTTCATCTTGGAATAATCATGCTCCTCAGCTTGATCGGAATCCGAAAGAATTTCATTGTGATTCAGGCGGAATGTTTAATAATGGAGATTGAGGTTATCCAATCTAGCCGTGGCAGTAGCCTTAGGCCTTCTTTCACCAAAGAGGCGCTATCGTCGCGTTAGTTAACCGACGGATAACTTACAGGGTGGGTAAAATATGCCCGCTAAGTTATTTGCCTTTCACCGTGCTTGACCGCCGGATAAGCTGGTCCCGGTTAACTCACCGCGTGGTACGAGGCGATGTTGCCACATCTCGCGGATCCTATTATGATCTCCTCGGTTTAAAGTCGACCAGGCACTCGAAAAGAGTTGAGTACCCACGTACACATATCCGACACGTAAGAGCATATGTTGCGTGTATAACCTCTATCATTGGGTTAATACTGCAGTAACGAATACATTTATTGCATGAACGTTTGTTGATAGGGCCGGATGCAGTTACTGGTTGAAAAAGTTTGCCGAAATGGAACATGCTTTTCAGGGGGATACTTATGGTAAGTGATAAGTGCAATGATTTTGGTAAAGAAAGAGTACGCTATTCAAGATTAGCCTCAAATTCCGAATGTCATAGATTTCTTCCATTCTTCTGTAAGGATTGTGTTATGTCCGAACCAGAGGGGTTCGGATGAACAAATATATTTAGGTTCAGGCAACAGTCTAACGAGCGGGCTGCTCAGTTGCGTTTACCTTTTCTCTCATAAGTACGAGATTCAGCATTCTCTCCTTGATGGTAGGTATGTATATATATGCAAATGGTATAGTCAATATGATATTCGGTTTTGTTGAATGGTATTCAATATTCAATATTCTGTATTCAATCTTGAGATTTGAATAATCCAATATATGGAAATATTTGTTAAAATTGAAGCTGATGAGATCTATTGAATCAGATATTCATAAATAGTTAAAAGGGAAATAGATGAATTTGAAATAATCCAATATGCATGCATTCACAGAGAGATGATAACTAAAGTTAAATTGATAGAAATAGCACAATCTATTCAGGAAATGATATAATGGTTTGTGAATCAGGAACTGATGTGTTTTCGTAACGCAATTTCGATAAAACGCACGTAGAATAAAATTCGATGTTTGAAGTTGCTGGTCATTAGGTCTCATACAAATGATTTGAATCTATAATTTTGCGATCGCAAGAATAGGAATGGATTTTGACTTACAATTCTAGTGTTCTCAAACTACTCAAAGTTCTGGTCAACAACAGGTCCTTCGAGGCGCAGATTGTGAAGAGCAGGTCGGACAAATCCTGGAGCTAATATACGCTGGCTCGTGGCAGCTGGGTCGGGTTACGTCGGTCTTTCCCTTCGACGGGATGCAGTCAAAGCTCGTGGTCGCTATTTCTCGAGCCCTCACTTTGTCGTACTTTTCTAAGGCTTTTGGGTGAGCCGATATTATAGACTCTAAGCTACTCGAACAAACTGGAGTAAAGACTGATAGAGACTGATCGATGAAGTGATGTTGACGCTTATATTTGAAGGCCCAGGCCTGGAAGATTCTGGAATATTGTTCTACTTAAGCATATAACCTATGTAACTCATGGTTACAAAGCATGGAAGTATGTAACTCGCGGTTACAATAAATGAGAGTATGTAACTCACGTAACCCAGCGGGTCACACGCTGGAGTCACATGCTGAATCACGTATTCCCGAATTCGTTCGACCTGTTTTACATTCCCTGCAAGCGCAGCTTATGACTTCAATTGTAGCAACTGAGAATCGGTTCGTGATCCCAAGCGCGCACCGAAAAGACGGGACGTCACATCTCCCCCCTTAGAACATTCCCGCCCCGGGAATGCTCTAAAGTCGGAGAACGTGTTCAGAGGTGCCGTTGATCCGCTGAGCCATTCTCTTGTAACCGAAATTTGTCAGAATTGACTTACAAAAATTCTCAGAATATGTAAGCAAAAGAACAGGTTAGTGTTATCAACAAGTGTTCGTGTGTGCGTGTGACAGATATAGAGTTGAGTTATGAGTTTTCAATTTTCCTCTGGCATGGTTTGCAGATGTATATGTAATCCATATAACCATGTTGCTTAACAAATCTGTATCCTGCCCTATTTTTTCCACACTTTATACATGTAGCCCACCGAGTTGGTGATTCGTGGGTGTGTTTACAAAGGAAACACCAGGCCGAATTCTTCCCTTGGAACTTCATCTCATTTCTGTAGTCTTGCACTCGTAGTCGCACTTGCTTTCGCTTTCTAGCCTTTTGGTCATGTTCTTCTGGTTCGTCTACTTCTTTTCCGCTTTCGGGGGTGTCACTCTCTGGTGCCCCTTCTCATTCGTCCGAGGAGATATCTGCAGGATCTATGATGGTATATTGCCCTGTATTCGATGTGTCAGTGAATATTATTGGAGCGAGGGTGTTGCAAGATCCAATGGTATATATTGGAACGTTGGTGTTAGCCCCAGGATTCTCGCTGGATGTAGTCACTTCCGTTGTCCCAGATATTATATCCGGGAAGAGATGAGCAATGGTGTGCAGGGCATCGCACACCAGCGCTTCCGTACCTGTGAAGGTTGCGACGGTTGGAAGTTCGTCATCTGAAGCTGGTCCGAAAGGATACGGTCGTTTGAGAGCAGGACTATTTCTAACAATCTGTACCTCGAAATATGATGTAACGAGAGTTGTGACTGCCTTCAGTATCATGTGGGGCCGAGGTGAATGAGGCGTCAGGGATGTGGCGGCTGATGTTGTCGGCTGTTCCATGTGGTGAGATGTACCAGCGGTGGGATTCATGTGCTGCGCATCGTGGGTTACGGATTTGCACCAGAGGTCTGTTGGCTGTAACCCAGCCGTTGACGTGCGTGCTGCTGCAGCCCTGTCTGTTGGTGTATGAGCACGCGCACTGTGAGTTACAGACTCAGGCGGGAAGCCTGTTGCATGTAACCCAGCAGACGACGCGCGTGCTGTTGCGGCCCCGCCCGATGATGTGTGGGCGCGCGCATCGTGGGCCACGCACTCAGGCGGGAAGCCTGCTGTATGTAACCCAGCCACCGCGAAGCCTGCTTCGGCCCTGGGGGAGTGACGCCCCTCCGGCCCCAGTAAACCGGGGTGGGTGGAGGCGAGCAACAGCTCGTCGAAGCCCGCCCCACAACCGCAAGGGGGACCTTCGGGTCCTGGGAGTTTGGCAGCTCCCCGGCCCCAGCCACTGGTCGGTTGGAGACGGGACTTGGGTGCACTTAGCTGCACGTAAGGTCCGTCCCTCACTGACCAACCGCAAGGGGAGAATATTTCCCGGAGGTTGACACCCTCCCGGCCCCAGTCACGCGCCCGCCGGAGCGCTTAGTCGGCGCAAGCATTAATCCTCTGGCCACGGCAGCCATAATGCCCAGAGGGTCGAGCAAAGCCTGGGAGACGTGGCAGGGCTCTTCGAGAGTCCGCCACGCATCCCTAGACCTGCTCGACACCTTGCCGATTCGGGGCGGTTAAACCCCGACTCGTCGG
>JAPYYZ010002233.1:0-13707 GCA_030522705.1 Eretmocerus eremicus | reverse complement strand
GTATTGCTGTCAGGCCCTTATAATCTGTTATAAAGGTGTGATAGCAATACCAATTTGGCTGGAGCGGCAAATCACATGGCCGTACGACCCAAACTTTTTCCTCAGTGTAAAGGCATTTTGGAATGAGAGGATATGATTTCAAACATCGGGACCTCACATGATAGATCAATGCTACTTACAAGGGGAGACCAAGACCTCCGGTCGACCAATCTTCACCAGAATTTTTTTACAGACTCGTACCACCTAGCATATGAAGAATCTAGAGTATCTCCTGCCAATGGGCACTCTGTCTCAAGATGCAGCTATAGACATTAGCATTGCTAGTATATTTATATACATGACCTTTTAACACAGGCCTATATGGGCAATGCTAATGTCTATAGCTGTATCTTGGAACAGTGTGCCCATTGGCACGAGATACTCTAGATTCTTCATATGCTAGGTGGTACGAGTGTGTAAAAAAATTTTGGTGAAGATTCGTCACCCGGAGGCCTTGGTCCCCCTTTGTTAGTTTGTAAATCGGCATTGGAGGACTAATTTCATTTTTGTTATTTACCTCACATTTGAGGTCGATTTACAATGAAATATCGATTATAATTTGATCGTCGAGATATTAATCAATGAAAAAATGCGTTTGATTGACATCGTGAAAAAAAAATGTCGGGACCTCGCGTCACAGATTTACAGATACGAAAGAGACTTCATGCATTTGATTGCGTCAGTCATCTTTAGCTGTAGTATAGAGAATCCTCGAGAAAAATTGACTTTATTTTTTGCCATAGGTCGTCTTGGAAGGATTTTGATGACTATCGCAATTGAGGGATTGTGTTGTTTGACAGAAAATTGGATATAGCATTACGTTGATGAAAATATCATTTTTGGGACTTTTGAAAATCATACATGAACCTTTTTGAGTGAATGGAAAGATTGAGCTATTGAATTCTAACAAGGACAATTAATAAATTTGTAGATAACTTTTCATCCACATCGAAATCTCGTTGATGATTTTCAAAGTTCTTGTTTCTATTTTCTGCGTGGATTTTGATGACTTTTTCATGAATCCTTCTCTATTGTTTGCAGATTCCATATCCATTGATGCGCTCGGAGCAACTGAGTCCCCGATCGATTCGGCAACAGAGGGAGGTTCTGTGGAAGTCAATGACTCGACAGAGTTGAACTTGAATTCACATGGCATAGAGAGTAGGAATCGGCGTCAGTTTGACATGAGTGGAATCCTTCAGATGGTCTTCCAATTCTTCATACAAGTTCTGACGAGCACTTTTGGAATGATACCGCAGACTCTGAGCCCTGGGATAATGAACCAGATGGGAAACGTTGTTGCGGGTGCTCAAAAGCAAGATCCAACTCCGGACCTTGCTGGTGACAATGATTCAATCACGATAGTAGATGATAGCAAGCCAACAACAGAGGCTCCGCAAGCGGCAGCTTACAGGCGTCGCCAGCAGCAAGCACGTGTCCAAACGTACAGAGCGGGGGGAAAAGTTAACCTGGTCGCACCCAAAAGTTCCTACAGGAAAATTCAAACGTACAAGAAAGCAAATATGAAAGC
This sequence comes from Eretmocerus eremicus, assembly GCA_030522705.1. Taxonomy (NCBI): domain Eukaryota; kingdom Metazoa; phylum Arthropoda; class Insecta; order Hymenoptera; family Aphelinidae; genus Eretmocerus; species Eretmocerus eremicus. Next base: position 12,137 of record JAPYYZ010002233.1, on the reverse strand, counting down.
ACCTTGCAATCATTACCTGAGAACAATTTCCTCAGAGACGAACCCCACGAGAAAACAGCTGGTAGGACATTACTGCCTGAAATTTGTTGGAAAATAGAAGTCTGAAAATTTCCAATTGAATGCGTGATTATAATCCAGACGGAACTTGAAAAGAGCCCAAAAGGGAACACTCAAAATAAATAAAAATATCCATACGGAACATCTTGTCTCAATTATTCGTAACACGTTGGCAAACTAGACTAGAGCGATAACTCCACATCAATCAGTGAATGGTCAGAGGCTCGGCAGTTTTCAACTCCAGCCTACACGGAAATCATGAAACGGGGAAACACCTTCACTGCAATATTAGGTAACTCTCGCAGATTCGACACTGACAAGGAGGGTGCGCGACCTCCGGATTACGGATTTGGCTCAAACTTTGGGAATTGTCGTCTTTTGGTACCAAAAGATGATAACTGAAGCTGCAGCGTCTAACGCCCAACCGTTTTTGAGACATACCTCAGAATATTACTATTGCTCATACTATGTTAAAGAGTGATATCTATAGATATACCTGCAATGCTAATGTCATAAACTGTATCTTAGAAATGCTTGAGCGTTAGAGTCTGCGGCTTCAGATATCATCTTTTGGTGCCGAAAGAAGAAGATTTCCAAAGTTTCAGCCAAATCCGTGATCCGGAGGTCATGCACCTCGTCATGCACTCTCCTAGTGAGTAGACGCGTCGTGTGCTCTACACTTGCTCTATGCTGTGCTCGAAGCTGGTAATATTTTTGGGGAGTCAAAAGATGCCCTAATAATCGACCAAGAGATGATTCCGTTCGGTCGGATTGATTCCCTCGAGGACAGACGTGTCCCGGGAAAGTCTCTCCGTGCTTCTGAAATTGTGGGAAGCCACCGAGACCATGTGCCATCCGAGTATAATTATCCCCTGTCAGCGAACTCTAAACGTGACCAATTCTGAACGTGATTTTACTGATTTTAAATGAAAATTCACATCGCTCAAGTTACTTGTTGAGTTCCGTTGAGCGCAGGTAATAGAGTGATTTGCGCTGAGCGGAGAGAGGCCGTCCATCTACAAATGGATTAGTAATTTGACCGATGGTTTTACCGACTCTCCCCAGTTTCTATGTGTTCAAACCAAATTTTTCTAATAAGACAGCGATAGATTCACTGACCCGTGCTATTGCGCGATGCATATTCACGTGCGCAACGAATATGGGCATGACAGCGCCAAATAATGGTGCAAAACAGCAGACAGTGACATTGGACTGCAAGTGCTCGTGTATACATTTTGGACGTCTCTCAACTCATTTTTAAACAATTTTCTGGCAAGCTTTGTGCTGATTGAATGTTTTCAGATTGATGTCAATGCGAGTAGGCCTATTTCATCATCCTACAGGGAACAAAATGAGCCACCTTTGACCTCGATTGGATGCGTATATTGAGCCTAAAATCAGTGTATTACGAATTTTTGAGAAAACGACTCGAGCGGATGATTATATAGAAGTGCCAATACTGCAATTTGCATCCATTTCGCTTCCACTCAAGTTTAGAAACGGTTAATTAAATCCCTTAAATTCTCAGGTCGGCCATGTAGAACCACTTTTTTTCGCAAACAGCCTCAATTACCCGCAAAGTTTGGTCAAAGTTGATTTCGTGTGTGCGGTAGCCGTCACACGAGCTATTTGCTCGCGACTTCGTAACAACTTTGGCTATTGTACAACTGAAATATCTTGACTCCACTTAAATCGAATTAGAAAGTATTCACTTTGGTTAGTTTCAAAGGTCTTGAAGTTGACATGAAAATGAGCTAAGGTACGTTGAAAAATATTGAAGTACCCCAGAGTGAGATCTGCTATAAGCTTCTTCAATTAATTAGCACATGAAATAACGGGATCGCTCCGTTCAAATAGGAGAGCAGCGTCCATTTCATAAAATATCGGGCCTCGGTGTAAAACGTCAGTTTTACAGATCCTGTTTTACAGATCTCAAGATAATCAAGCTGAACTTGAATGAAACAATCATTCAACAAAACACACTTCTCGGATCTGTCCATATTTATTGATGGCTAATTATGCTTATTATTCCAGGTATGATAGGCATGACGTTTCGAACTGGAAAACCTGACTCCTATCAGAGATGAGTCAGAATCCCTATCCTACTCATCTCTGCTCATATCCTCGGTAAGGATACGTACCCTCAATTCTTGTGGAAATCTTGTGCTTCTAGTTTAGGTCCTGCTTGAATGAGGCGGAGAAACGATAGTCACTTATTTGGAGATCTTGAATAGAAACACTCTTACTGGAGTTGAAGATGATTATATTTTAAAATCCTGGAAATCTGAGAAATTATCGTCAACAAATGATACCGTTGCATTTTTCACGTATAGGAGAATAACACAAGAAGAATTCAATCATGTTAATTACGTTGAGTTTGTGTCTTGCAAGCATTCAAATGATCAATTAACTTATTAAAATAAGATAGGTTTGAAGGAATCTCCGAGCATCAAAAGTCCGTCCAGTTACGCAAAGTTTAAGTGAGAATGGTTTATAAGTTTTCCAATAATTCAACGTCGTGCAGCGTTGATGAAAAATGCACAAGATTCTCCAAACTTCCTTCCCGGGGAGATTTATGCCCACCTCATGTTTCAATACCTCTAAAACCGCGAGTTAAACTCTTTCAAGACAGAAAATGTTTGAATTGCAACAGGTGAATGGAACATTACGTGTCTCATCATCGCATGTATCTGGAGAGGCTAGGTGTTTTGGTAATTATCATTTTTCAACTTAGCTCTGCAACTCACAATTTTTTGTTCCGGACCAATTTTTTGCAAAAGAATTTGGTAGAGCGACGCGTATACAATAAAGAGTTATAGAATCCCGACTATATTTGTAATGTATAATATCAGAGTATCCCAGCTCATGAATTGGTGTCCGCGAACTTCCGCAGTATATTTACTTTGCCCGAAAGGAATCGACCAATTCTCGAATCTTGAAATCCTGGCATTCCAGGCTCCGGCACGTTTTCTCATCGCTCGTCGCTTGGCCACTGAACGTCTAATGTATTATGTATCTTGCAGAGGGCGTATGGCAAAAAATTGTGCGAGAAATGTGGTTAAGCCCTCCGTGCTTTCATTTTGAGCCTCGCCATTCGAACTCTGCCGAGCCTTTTTCTGCTCATTCTTTTCGTCCTTTTGTTATGCCATTTGAATCCAATAATGGAAAACAAGCTGCTCGGGTTTATTTGAATTGCGACACTGGTTACGAGTCTTGCCCGGACAGGGTTTCATTTAGTTTCGAGATTTCAATTTCTTTTTTGTTCCTCAATATTATTCATTCGTCAGCTACGATTGAGAGCTGAAGACAACTCGGTGGTCGTTGGGATCACATTCCTTTTAATAAAGAGCTTACGGAACGATGTGGTTAGTCCAAAAACCATTCTTCTAATATGATACAGCTAACAAGAACAGATCCTAGCTGAAACTCAGCTATTTTATCTGATTTTTTGCAAATGTCAACAGAAAATCACCTGAGAGAGCTGATTCTCAGCTAGAATCGATCCATGTTAGCTAAAGCACTACGATAGAAAATCTCTGGTTTATTTCAAAGTTTACATCGCTCGACGCATCACACGATCTTACAAATCTCAAAGAGGGATTGAAATAGCACTTCTACCAGATTGGATTCTTTTTCTTAGAAATACGATTGATTTATGGAGTATGAAAAACACTTGATATAAGACTGACTTTCACAAGCGGGGCGAGTTCTTTTCCCGACTTCTTTTCTCCCGAACAATCCAAATCAAGTCCATCGTTTTCAGACCTTTCAAGCAATAACAGAAATGGTACATACAGAATGAGATCGATGCGTAAAATCCTGCCGTACTCCAATTCATACTTTGAGCAATATCGCAATTATTTTGCTCTCTGAGTGAGAAAGCTTTGTATTTTGATTAGCTATACTATTATCTTTTCACGGGATTCTTATACAAGTTCTGTTTTTTTACATGAGATTTGAATTGATTCCACAACGCCCCGCAAAAGCAGCAATTTTCTCTCCGCTTTCAATTAAATTAAAAATGTCTAGCTTCTCAGCCAGCGTTGATGCTCTCCTAATTTCGTTTTGATGATGTAGCTTTCGGAGCTCCTCATTCTGCTTGAGCAAAATTTTTACAGTACTTGGAACTTTATTTGTCCAACATTTTTCACATAGCACTAGGAATTTAGGTCAATAAAAACAATTGGCATGTCAATAGCGTGAAAAACAATGAAGAGTGTCCATACGGTTGAAACCAATTTCTCTTATCTCAATTTTTGCTCGATTGTCACTGCTTTCGATTTTCGACTCAAAGTAGGCATCGTTTGAATGAGACCGTGATTTAAATCAGGGGAATGTGTAAAAAATCTACACAAATGCAACTAGATTGTCTGTTGGGGTTTTCAGAAATCGAATGAACATTTCATTAAGGGATATGAATTCGCGTAAAATGAGAGTTGCACCGTATAAAACGAAATCTGCGTACAAAAAATCCGCGTAAATCGAGAGACTTCTGTAACTGGTAGAGTAGTGCAGTGAATTTCCTCACCAATTTTCATCACCAATCAAGTCCACGCAATCGATCAGCAATTATCTGAAAATGATCTCGAATAATAAAATTAGTCCGCCCCTAAGTCTTCATGATCCAAAGATTGTCTGAAAAATTCAAATTTGAACCAATATTCCGAAAACCAAGAAATTGATGGTATTTCGCTAAGATATCAACACAAACAAAGTTTCCATTTGGCCCACACAAATCCATAAAAAATTAGACTATCTCCACGTTTTCTATTGAGAAGCTATGCAGAGTTCAACGTATGCTCATTTTGCGAGGCTCCTGAATCATCCCATAGTTGTCACGAGTGGTCGTTATTTGACCTTCCAAAGAGGCTCAGAAAAGCCACTTCCGTTTGGAATTCAATGATAAAACACAACTACTATAGAGATTGGTCAAGACCGAGGGTGTAATTGATCAAAGTTTTCTCCGTGCATGTGCTACTGATATTTCCAATTTCTATGTAACAAGATAGAAGCACAATTTTTCCCCTGTCATTCCGCGTTATTACAGCTGCAGATGGGTAGCGATCGAGGCACTTGAACTTCGAAACTTCAAAGTCAATTCAATAACTTTATTGGCTTCGCGAGCGATTCTCACGCTAAGAGCGTACTTGTCGCCCCCTCTCCAGACAGCTTGTCAGGATCCAAAGTTGCGCAGCTCAGAGACTTCTTACATCTCTATAGACACCCCTGAAAATACTTTATACCCCGGCTGGCGAGGTGAGAGAGCCGCGTGCGCGACGAATAAGAATTTTCTTCGCGAAAATTTTGCGCGTCCCAGGTAATTCCAAGGCCTACTGCAAAGAGTGATGCGGGAACAGAGCACATTTTATATTCGTCGTCGAGCCTCGGCGAGGCTGTATAATGGACTTAGCGACGAGTACTTGCTCTCTTCCCTACAGCACAGGTTGTACGCAGGCATGCACTAGCTGCAGGTGCTTTCACCGTAATCTCGTTAATGTCCCCGACACATCCAGCCGAATTTGCAGCGCGCCGAAAGTTCTCATCCGCGTGGAGCCAGCCGTTCGTCGCTCGCATAAGTACGTCACGCGCGAAGCGACCCCAGCCAGCCGGAATTAACTGCTCAAGTGTGCTCTCGCCACTGCAGCCTCGTGATCGAAAAGTCTAATAACGCGCCGATGCAAAGGGGTGAAATCAGCGTCATTGTCAGACGTTATCCGATTCCGGTTTAGATATTGGCATTTCCACGGCAATATTGCAATGAATCGAGTTTGAAAAGAAATCCGCCTCGAAACCTTTGTAAGCAAGACGATGGATATTTGTGATACTTGTAAAGCTTACTGTTCAGATTCATGAGGCTGGCATTTGACTTGAAATTTAATTTTGTACGAGTCAGTCATTCTAGGCTGTATTACGAAACTTGGAGATTTCTTGTGATTCATCGCGAAATCTTATTCAATTATGCTTTTTTTGCTGTTCTTAAACAATTATCACAAGAAATTCCAAGATATCGTGGAGCTGGCTAATTATTGAGCCTCAGAGTCCCCATGCTTTCAAAATTCAAGCCGAATCGGTACCATTGTATAGAGTTTCCAAGTAAGCCACTAATCCACGAAAAATCATCATATCCTACGACGCCATATAATTTTGTAGTGACGGGCAGTTTGAGTGCAGGAGAATTAGCCCGTTACATTTTGATTGCCCTTCGATTATTTCGGGTTACGAAGCTCTTTGTATCCCTTCAGTGTTCAATTTTTCCAGTCCCCGAGGCCTCGGTGTGTTTTTTGCACCGCTGCTTCTGCCGCTGCTCGCTCGTCCTCGTGGAGATTTGAGCAATGGCTGCTGTAGGTATATACGGAGAGCGGAAACAATTTTGAGTCACCCGATCGAAGCGTCATTCGGCTAGAATGGGCAAATAAAAGGCGGGCTTCGCAACTGGTCCGGGGACGGGAAATTTCAGGGGGCGAATTTCAGCGGCCCTCGTAAATTTTAACTGACGGAGCATCGTGTGCGTTTTTTGCGGCCATTATTCTCAGCTTTGGGCTTTGAAAGTTCGAAAGGAGCGTTATATGTTACCGATCAATTATTCACGACTCAGTGATTTGTCTGTAAAATCGGAGCATATAATATTAGGTATATATAGGATGAATCAAGAGTGTGCTCCTTTTTCTCTCTCCCACTTTGTCAGGGGTCCGACTTTTTGACACACCGATGCAGCTGATCAATTATGTTTGGATCAAATGCTTGTTCGGTTGAAATACGATTCAACAGTTAGATACAGTTTATAACTTGGAAAGGTAAGAATTATACCTCTATTGGTCGAGGCATATTCTTATAAAGATTCGAAGAGTAACAAAGAGCATCTTAAAAGCCAATCATCATTTCCTAGAAATAATCAATCCAGATCAATGATATTCAATAATCGCTCCAAGAATTCGGGGAATTGCTTACAGTTTGAATCTGATGAGTTATAATTAAGCTTCAAATTATTCGTGAACAATAATTCCTCGATTATACCATTCAGTGATTCGTAATCAATTTGAAATAAGTGGACTGCAAAAGAAACATGATACCATTAAGTTTAATTTATTGTGAAACCTCTTCATTTTGAGACTTTTCACAATTCAGATATGGCAAAGACCGGCTGAGTGATTTTTGGATCAACTATATGGGTCTTTCCGAAGGAGCTAGCGGGTTTTTTTGGTTTCCCAAAGATATGAGTAAAAACAAGGCAGAGAAAGAGGACAAAAAGAGAACGAGCGTGTCTAAAAAATTCTGCAATAAATGTACTATCAAGAGATGACATCGATTCATCCGCCTCTCCCGGCAAAAACGGCTGACCATTCTGTACCACGCTGATTTAGCACACGTTTGATACTGACAGCGCTGCAGTGGCGGGATTTGGAACACTTTCCTACCAATAGATGTCATCCCAATGGAAATAAATTTTTCTTTCGTAACTTCCAGCTTTTACGCTTTAGAGATTTCATTTTATTTAAAAAACCTTATAACCAGACCACGTCACTGATAATATTCATTACGCTAATACAAAACTTGGATACAGAGTTTGAGATTCAAATGGAATTCGTTGAAACTGTGAGGTTTTTTGTGAGATTGATACCTTTCATAATTTTTCCATATTCACGCCATACGAATGAAATTTAAATAAAAAAACCAGTCGAGTTGACTTCAAGATACTCTTCCTAATTCCATAAAGTTCTTCCATACGTGAGCTCGTCTTCGGTCTTTTCCTCGACTCCTTATTACAATATACCGACGCAGTTAATCAAGACAATCAAATCCGACTGCAAAAAGAGGTCCATTGCAAAACTCAAAATCCATTCAATTTGGGTGTAATCGGGGATGTTAATGTAGCATAGAGTATAGAGATACATATTCATTGAATTGAGCATGGCAGAGAACATAGCTCGCGCGAGTCATGAATGCAAAATCGTGGGTCTTGGTGAACCGAGCTCATTAGCTTGGTTCCGAAGCCTACGACGCCGAAGCTCGAAAATCAAATTCAATTCAAGTAACCTTGGCTCACTCGACATTTAGCAGCTTCCTCACTCACCGGATGGTGACGGACCTACTGCGTGCTGATTAATTGGTCAATTCGATTAGTCATGAATTATGAGAGCTTTGACACTTCGAATCTTGGCATTTGAACAACAATTTGAATTAATTATGAAAATCGCATTTGTAACTCGAATGAAATCAATTTCTCGTATTGCCCACCATCAGACTAAATGTATAGTACAAAACAAATTCTAATTAACTCACTAACGTAGGTTATGAGGTCAATTTAAATTTCATAGACAAAGGATTCGTGATGATTTTCGCAATGTGTTTGCGGTGTAAAAAATCATGAATATTCCAAATCACACCGGAATTCGGGAATAATACATTCGAGAATATAAATGTCCGGGAAATAAAACATTCGGGAGATTTTACATTCGGGTTGGTGACCGTTCGGGAAAATGACCATTCGGGATCTGCCATTCGGAAAAATGATGGGGAATCCTGTAAACCTGGCTTAATTACTATTCGCGAGTTTAAGCCAAAGTGTCACAGCTGGCGGCGAATGGAAGCTCATACGTTTTCGTATCACACACGCTCACTCACACAACTCCAAGTTCACAGGGGCAGGGCTCGGTATAACTCTGAGAGCTCGCATCAACACCATCTATCGAGACCTGAATTTGCGAATCGCTATGATAGAGTTGTATCCGTGTCAGCTCAATTTTTGACCATTTAAATCCAAGCGAACTTTTATTTCTTTTCAACTCCTCTTTACTTATTACTCTCATAAATGTTGGATCATCTTGTACCTCTCACCAAAATCTATTGATTGTAAGTCACTTGTTTTACGCAGATTAACCCTCAAAATTTCAAGATACCATCTCATCCACTTGTCTCCGAGCGTATTGCTTCCTACTAGGCTATCCAGTCACTCGCACATGCAAGGTTTTCAAGTTACACCGAGCACGTATGTACATACGTGTACCGATTCGTCTGCGTGCACGTAAACGCGAGGCGAAAATCCATGTATTCGGTATAGCATTGAACGGTTGGATAGCCGAATTGCGAACAATTTCTCTTCGACGGATCAATTGATCTTTCTGAATTTTACAGTATGCGGGTCCTGAACATGATTTTACGGGGAGGTAGAAGCTCTCTGCCGGCATTTATTATAAATTGATTTAAAATTTAAAAAAAAACAATATTTTGAATAAGTAGAAGCGCCCGTATATTATGTGTATTGGTATTTAGCACTCCTGGGCAAAATTTTGAAGTGATCCGCGCAAAGCTCTTGGAGTAATCTTGTTTATAGTGCAGTTATAATATATTTGCACAATAAACAAGAGTACTCCAAGATCTCTCTACGGACCACTTGAACATTGTCTACACTGGCGCGTTATCCAATATACAGGAAAGATTGGAGCTCCCTCTGTGATATATTGATTTATTCTATTTTATGGAGATTGATTATTTAAAGCAAAAATGCGCTCATAGTTCGTTACATTCAAAGGTTGGGGAGCCGAATCAATTGGAAATATGCATTATTCTCTGGCTTGTTGTCAACAATCTTACTGTTTTGTAAAGGATCTCGAGCAGACTGAAACATTTCCTCGTGCGTCGTCAAGTGGAATGAACACAGATGAAATCAGTAGTTGACTCGATTTTTATAATGATCCACAACGAGATCTGATTCAGAAGCCGGATAATTCACCTAGTATAAGATGTAAGAATGAGGTTTGCATGCGGGGAAGAGTAATCTACTCAAAGTAAAATTGGAATTCCGCGAATCGGATACTTTATATCTTCTTTCTGATCGAGATATGCCCCTGAACTGGATCTCTCCTGGAAACCTCAAATTTTGACATAACAATACATCGTGTTTTCGCATTCTCAACTCAGATAAGACAGAGCATTTATTGAAATGATGCAGTAGGGAAATGTTTGTTACGTGCACGTAATAATTTTTCTGCGCAATTAGACATCACGTAAAGGAGAGATGGAAATGCATATTCAATATTGCTCGAGAGCGTTTGACTGGATTGACACGAGCAATTGACCACCCAGCATCGCTGATTAAAAGTAGAAAAGGATCAATTACTTCCCATTTTCCGGTATAGTTCGATTAAACGTACACATGCTAGATCTCGAAAAGAGAGACGGAACATCTCGAGATTTTGGTTTTCGGAGCTTGTCCCACTGCAGGGCCCGCCAGACTCTCGCGCAGACTTTCCGCGGGAAAGTTGACAAAAGCCTCGCGCATAGTCCTTTTTTTTGAGCCTTTTTTGTGAGACTCGGTGACCACAAAATCAAGCAAATGTACTTTGCATATCGTTGCGACGAATTACATCTTCTGCCGTTCACATTGCGCCCTCAACCTCCCCCGCAATCATTGGTGCTAAACGGCGAGGGTTCTGCAACCTCCAATATAACGAGACTAGCATTTGAAAACGCGCGCGTTGTGCGCGTAAGGCCTACTCGTCCTGGACAGAGTTCATGTAAAGAATATGTATTTATGAATTGTTGAGAGAATTCAATCCAGGGTCTAATTAAAAAGCTACAGAACTTGGAGAAGCGCGCAAAAGATGGACGACCGTTCAACATAGTTTATAATGAGGCTCATATCAAGGGCATGTGTTGGTCAATTGTTGAGAAAATTGATTCAAAATTGAATTCAGAGTTTGAATTCACGCGCGGAGATGAAAAGATTTTTAACCGATTTTGTACAAAAGGAATGAACTTTTCTAAATGAAATAATTTAGAGCATTCAATTGAGTGTCTTATTGAACAGCCAGATTCTAAAAACGCTTGCATCAATAAATTTTGAAAAGATTTCTCATAAAGAAATAGATGTGTTGATTATCTTGAAAGTCCTATCGAGTATCGACTAAAATTGGACATAGTTCATCAGAAGGGCTATTTGTAATTGTTGAGAAAATTTTAATCAAAATCGAAATTAAAACTCGAATTGGCTGGCGAAACTTGCGCGCAACGCGAAGACCAATGCACTTTTATTAGAGGTCATATCGGAAAAAAGAGTTTGTTAATATGTCTATCATTTTGTGACATCTTGAGATTTAAATAAAATTCAATTATTTTCATTCTTGATTCTACAATCGTGATTGTTCGTTGTAATCATAAACTTATGGTTTATTTTCATCGGGTAGGTGATCTAGCGTCGTGTAGTGAAGCGAATGATTCATTGTGAATGACTTTGAAGCTGTTTGTTCATGTTCTTTTGCAATTTCACGCATCACGTTATTACATTCTGACGCGTTGACTTAGCGATGACTTGAAAAGCAATGCGAGTTCAATCTTCCGTAAGTTGTTGAGTATCGAATTTTCAAATATTTGAAATCAGCTCATGAAAGACGATAATGACCGAGCTCGAAGAGTTTCATTCAACATCTCTCACAACCAAGCACATAATTGATCACATTTTGTTATTATCCACAAGATTCTTCTTGCTATTTTGGATGATGCATACTTCACTTCTGCTGTGGTAAAAAATAGCACGCACGCAACTCGGGAGTAACGAGGGCCACCCCCTCTAAAGTTTTTATCGTACCCCGAGAGAGGATAGCCCTCTTTCACTACCTAGCTGCGTAATATACGATTTTCATATCCTGTAAAATTTGACCGCGAGTATGAATAGGCACACTGACCCCCTTCAACCAACCATTAAATTATTACCACAAACAAAGAGTTGGCGAAACCCGGTTGGACAATGACAAATTTTTGTCAATTCATATTCTGAGCGAAAGCAAAAGAGTGTCCGAGGAATCTGGGAGAAAAAAAACATTTCGACTTGGATGGCTACAAAGTTGCCTTACGGCCATACTCAGCTTTTGGAGCCCTTAGCTTTGGCGCACCTCATCCGAGCCCAGATTTCCAAAGTCGTTTAATTCATTTGAAAGCTTATCTCAAAACTAAAGAAACCAGCTGAGATGAGATTTGATTGTATTATATCGACGCCTCCTATCAAGAAGATACTAAGCCGCGGAGCACTTCCAGAAGAACCTATCTCGAACGCCAGTTCTATATTATCCTATCTCGGAGAAATT
>JAPYYZ010002232.1:0-21350 GCA_030522705.1 Eretmocerus eremicus | reverse complement strand
AGCTTGCGAAAAAAGCTCACCTGACGTGCTGCATGTGTGAGCTTTCGGCTGAACGGGCCGCACAACGACGTCACAGGGCCCAGCCGGGTCTCCGCCAATAACACCACGCGCGCAAGCTTTCACCGGTCAATCGTCACACACTCACTTCCGGAGAGAGAGAGCTTTCGCCGATTTCGCACGCGCGGTCGATTCGAGATATGTCACTGGTGCGCCGCGGTGCTCTTGAGACTGAGGCCAGAGGACGCCCGAGCGCGACGACGAGATGCGGCACCGAGGCGCCCCGACGGCCAACGTCGACGTCTTCGACGTCGGCTGAGACTCGATCTCGACTGCTGGGTTAATTTTAACGCCGACGCCTGATCTTGCCCCTCCGCTTTACTCTGCGGCTATACGCGTTAACTTCGTAGCGTGCAAGCTTGGCGTATAGCTTGAGCGAGAGTTAGACAGAGGGAGAGAGAAAATTCGCGAGAGGACGAGCCTCCGAGACAGATTGCGCAGAGGAGGAAAGGCTATACAGGCGCCTCGAGCGAGCTTGCAAGCTCGCGCGACACAGCGCCGGATCATCATTTTGCGGCGTGCAGAGCGGCTGCAAGCGCGGTGTCGTTTAGTTGATGGCTTTGAGAGATTCGCGCGACAAAGTTATTACTGCGAGGCTGAGATTCGGCTTTGGGGAAACACGTTTTTGGAGACTTTCTGCTCGATTCAACCCATTCACTATTTCGTCCCCTCCAGGGGACAAAATCGACTTCCAATAATATTCATTGAGTAGTTCTCGTCATGACCAAGACACATGGAGATGTACTCCGATAATGTTCTCGTGCAGATGGTTTCTATTTTTCTTCCGATACAAGGGCGGGAAAGTTGATTCTCGTACTCCAAGTGATACTTTTCGGCCCGCGCCGAAGGCGAGGGTCGGAATTATCTCGATGATGCAGAAATCACTATTTTTCCATCGACTGTGCGGGAAAAGGCTATTTCCGCACAGTTTTTTGATCTTCTTTCCCTTACAGATGAAAAATAGCATTCGGCACTCGGGCGGGATGATTTCTGCATTTTTTGTGATACTTCTGGAAAATATCACTCGGTGCACGGAAATCAATTTTCCCGACCTTGTATCGATATCTACTATTACCGATTTATCGACATAAAATTCACATTCAAGTCCATCTGATTAGTCTACTGGAACTCTAAAACATCGATTTTCCCAACTTTTCCGGTGAATTGAAAACTATACGACCAAGATATAAAAAAGCCCTTTCTCAATATAATTTCCATGCTTTGCTGGTCATTTGATTGATATAATGGTCCGATTGATCTTCAATGAGCCCAATTAAAACTTCTATAATCAATTTGTTTATAGGAACAAGCCCGGAAAACGCGTTTTTTCACGCCTCCTCGCCGGGTCTCATTCGTGAAAAAACGCATTTCCGGGCTTTTTTTCCTATAAAATAAACTGAAAACTTCGTTTTCGGCACTCATCCGGGAAAAAACGCATTTCCGCAACACGACCTATGATAGGCTATTTCACAGACCTGGTGGATCCTCGTGTTTCTCGGACCCGGTGCCTCATTTCTTCATAAAACAACTATACCTTCGGAGGACTAAAAAACATCTTTATGTCTACTATCAAACTCATCGTTAACCTTGTCGTTTCAAATTATTTTTGAATGACTTTCACTGATCTTGGAGGGCTGATTGGTGGAACTAATATACAGAATCTTTCATGTAGAGATTTTTGGGAGGAAGCGCAATTATATCAAGTGCATCCGCACGCACATATGTATATTCGGCCCGCGGATGACCATTTGTAAACTATAGGTGTAAGTGATTGTTAATAAGATGCTCGTCAAGGTACTATCTGACGCTTTGTGCTTCACGGCACTCGACTGCACCTCTTGACTACTGACTCCTCATACACCTACAGTTGACCGTCAGGAGAAACCCTCTGCTTCCGAACACGAGTTATTTTGATTTTACCGCAAGCGTGCATTATACATTATTTTTGAGAGATATAGCGTACCATTCCGTTAGAACCCATTTCTATGAAATTCCTCAGGGCTGCATGGAATCTCATGAGATCCCAATGGGGTACGGGTGGGGGACACGAGGTGAAAGAAGAAATTGATAAAGATATGTGACATACGATCGCGTGGGACACAATTGAATGTTGAGGGATACGATCGGAAAGGGTCACAATGGAATCCCATAAATTTGATTTGAGAAGAGCTCTAGATGACACGAATTCAATGAGTGTGCGTTTGAAGTAAAAAAATATTGAGATCTGTGAAAATGATGTCTAAGTGAGTAATTATGAACAACCTACCCATACACGCATACATGAAGTGACGGGGGCACTATTCAATAAAATAGTTCATCCTGATAGGAATATTCTGGAAGGTTTGTGAGAAAAACGAAGATACCAGCCGAAACATCTCTCTAATAAGTGGAATAAGAGAATGCGTATGGTGGACTTGAATTTCTTTGATTATTATGAAGGAAAGTTAATAGTGAAAAAATCCCCAGAGTCAACCTATTTTCAGAATTTCACAAAAAACCCCATAAAAACCAGGAGGCTACATTTTTGGAGGATAGCAGGTGTCGAGTCGTTGAGCATCACCTGCTTGCGCATCTATATATATGGCTCCGCACTTGCGATAACTTCGCTGCGACCGTTGCAGGTGCATCGTCAGCATCTTATTCACGAGGCTCGGCACGCTTTTGGGTACCATACTTCTCCCTTGAGCCGCGAACTGTCGTCGTCGTCGGTGAGGAGCCGCGAAGTAGCCAGACCGTTTTATCAACTCAATCCCATGTTTCAGAATACTCTCGTTCTCCGCTCATTACACCAGTTGATCTCATATTATATTATTCCAAATAGTTATTCTCTCCAAGAATCGGAACCACTCTCCACGGAGCACAAAAGTCTTTAAAAGTCACAGATTGCTGATTATATTGATTATATTGATAATGAAATTAGATAGAAGCTTTCTAAAATGAATCTATAGCACTAGTACAATTTACAAATTTATATACATGCAACGGTTATTCAGCAACATGAGTGGCAAGATGCGAACGAAAATAATCAGTTCGTACCAACGAACAAGTGGCAAGATGCGAACGAAAATAATCAGTTCGTACCAACGAACACAGAGCAGCATAAACAAAAGCTTGGTATTTCCATTGCATAAATAGAGATATCACAATAGAAATGAAGAATCATACCAACTTTCATTGTAGGGTTCTTCTCGATTCCGAATTTTTCATGAATTGTTTCTCGGGGAAACTCGGTGTGGCCGGACTGTGGCGGGCTTTTCGCCGCCAGCGTTCCGTTCCGTCCATGGGGCCACGGTCCACGAACCACGAAGCGCTTGCTGTCCAGTGCTGCCCTCTATAATTATACATTTTTAGTATTCTTCGAAAGATTTTCTATTAGGCTATTCCTGTAATTTGTAAAATCGCGGAATCTCCACATTCTCCTGGATCTACGTGAATTTTAGTGAAATTCTGATTGGAAGCAAAAATGAGCAAAACTGTCGAAAAATTCACTGTTCGCGCATGCGCATAGCCCGGTACTGCAGCAGCAGCTTGGCAGCCATCTTGCCGGACAGCAGCGATCGGGCAGATTGAACCCGCGCACGGCGACGGCCCCGCACCAGCTCCCGTCGCCGTCCTCTCCGTCGTCGTCGTCGTCGTAGTCCTCGTAACCGTCGCGGGGTCGTTAATTAGTGCACGAGCCCCCGCAGGAATATTGCGGCCGGGGCTCCCGCCCTCGCCATCCGTCTAAGACTCGTAAGTGTGCCCCTCCGAGCGTGGCTTCGCAGCCACAACCGCATTACCGTCGCCATTGGCGTCTGTGCGTCCCCGATGCATGCGGGCCCGCGTAGCTTTCTGTAATTCCTCCGACTTGGCTTTCTCCTCGTAAAAGGCGCTTTCCTGCGGTGTTGCAACTTCTTACGCTCTGTACGTTTTCCTCGGATACTCCGGGCGTGTGTACGAGCTCCGCCGAGTTCCACGCCCTCGTCGCGAGTCGGCGTCGGGTGTCGTAGTTATCACGTTCTCGCGTCGCGCCATCAGCTAGTGCATGGAAATGGACGCTGCGTCGCTACACGTCTGCGAATCTTCGAGGAAAAGCTTTGACCTCGTTTGTTGCGCTCCGGAGACGCTGTTTGACGCGTGTTTGCCCCGAGTTCAACCGAGTCTGCAGCTGGTTCTGTGCCCGGGCTTCGCGGATATGGTCAGTGGGCGATATCGATCGTGCCCGGCTCGGCTAAGACGCGGCGTACAGTGCAAAGTACGCATTAGCCCCGGTCGTGAACTTCGCACAGCTGTGGGCATCAATTGTTGGTTTTTTCCGTGACGGGTTCATCTTTTTTTCATCAACTCGGCGCGGAGCTCTGATGGAATCTTTTCTCCGATGCACCATTTCTACGGAACATCTAGAAAGAATATATTTCAATGCTCCTAATATTCAACTCATTACATCTGCTACTGCAGCTTTCTGTTCCTAAACTTGGCTCCTAGTGCGCCAAGAGCTCATTTGGTGAGGGAACGTCCAATATTCATTGGTTGATCCAACATAAATCTTGAGGCATCTCACACGTTAAAAATACTACCACTTGAAAATGTATTAGTGCATCATTTGCTTGCTTGGAATCTCTATTTCTTGAAACTGACACATTGACAAATTATGATAATCTCATTTTCATGCCTATTCATGCGTGATTGTAATCTTTTTTATTACTCTACAGCCATTTTACAAGGTACAGTGAAGAAAAATGGTTTGTTGCAGGAAACTTAGGCTTCTCGAGTGCGTGTTAGGTGGAACAGGCAGGTCTACAGGTTCAGCATTGGGATCTAACACAAACGAATAAAATAAACATGACAAAGTGCTGCGGTTGAAATTTTGTTTTGCTCATCTTAGCGGAATGTCATTGTCACTCTCTGCTTTGCTGCTTGGTCATCTAAAATAGCGTGGTCTCCCTAAGTAGCATCATACATTTTAACCAAGTGACACTTGAGAAGAAAGAAGTTTTACGAGATTCTATGACAAAAGGTAAAGTTCTTGAATTGTACAGTTTTACAATTAGCTTTTCTGATGGGTGAGGAGTCTTGTGATTTTATAAATAGTCACTTACTTCCCCTCATTGCTCAATGTTTTTGTGGAACTATTATCATATCTTCATAATCTACACTCTTACTCAAATAGAAAATAGTCCACAGAAATTGATGAAAGTATCAAAGTAGTTTGAATGTGCCTCAAAGATGCTAAGTGAGTGGTAAGTAATCATTGACCAATCACTTAGAAGGGTGATGAATGAGTTGATCATGTTAACATGGGCTAGGGGTGGAATTCTTTTTTTTTTTTATTCATCAAACCGTTGGAATCAAGAATATTGACAACATTTACCAGGTATCAACAGTTCATATGGCTTTTTAAATAACTTCAATATCTAATTATCAAATTCACAATATTGTTCAGTAAACTCTGCAATATCTGAAGCTCTAAACTATCATAAATCTTAGAAAATCCTCTAAATCATTGACTTGAGGTAAGTTGATGAAGATCTGAGGATGGTGTGGATGCTAAATTATAGAGCTATGGTGGGCATGAAATATTGGGGGTGCTAAAGAATGCAGGAATTTTGGTTTGTCTAAAACACTGTGCATCATGATTAGGGATAGATTTAATGTGCGGCTGAAGAGCGCGTGGCTACCATCAATCATCATAAGACAGTGATGATTCGATGAACTCCGTTTATTCCAGCATTTTCATGCAGAAGACGCGGCAATCAGCTTATCCCTCACGGGTCTATCGTCATTTTTCGCAAATACTTCTACCTTCAGGCTGTCGCGGGCGAGTCGCACGAAGTACTTAGCAGCTGAAACGAGAGAATCATAAGCAGTCAGAGCCAGTTGTACTCCAGTATCCACGTCTGCGTTAGTACACCTCTCATCATCTTGATTCCCAATCATTGTGTAAGTGCCTTGCATTTACATTCACGTACAGATCTTGATTTTTATTCCTGCGGCGATCCTAGCAAGAAAGTTCATTTCTGATAGGGCTAGGGGATGTTAAAAAATTGATTATTCCTGTGTTTTCTCTATGATGATCCCAGTCTGTTTCTATTCCATGAACTTTGCCTACTGCATGCCTTAGAAACAGATTGAGCTCCAAACTCTGCACAGGTGTGGGAATATTTGAATCTGACATGGGATTTGGGGAGATACTGATGGGTTTTGTATCCCAGGCAAATTGGGCAGGTTTATTTGTTTGGCTATTCCCTCATTGACTCAATTGTGAGCTGATCTCTGGGAGATCTTAATATTAGGCACGTTGGTTTCATTGTGGAACAGCTCAGACAGATTGATTTCTAGAATGAGTGATGTGCAAACAAACTCGATTTGAGCGAAAAACATGGATTGATGGATGATTGGGATCTTGAACTGCTGTGCTTTGTTGAAACTCCACATGACTTGGATACTGCTGAAAAAAAACTATATTTTAGAGGATCCTAAAGCCCCAATCGAGGTCTTGTTGATCCTGTTTCATTGTTTTTATTGTAAGTGTAACCATTCACTGGAGTAAAGTTGGAGCCTTTGTCTGGATACACTGTGATTTGAACAAATTGCCTGTGCTGCTTGTCCATCTTGGAATTGATGAATAACAGAATATGAAACGGAACTGACTGAAGTTGGATCTGCACACAGTAGACAATCAACTAAAATTATGAAGAACTGCACTGCGCCAAAACCATCAATTATCGAGTACAAAGCTAAGCGGAGAGCTGGTATTTCCGTGCACTGTACTGAACAACTTTCCATCTGTCCCAGAAAAATGATATACTTGCATACCCCATCTTGACAACTTAAAATGAGTACTTCGTCAATTTCACTGTATTTGTGAGTTGTCACAACACATCAGAATCCAGTTTCCCAGTTTGCATCTGAAGTATAAAATCGCCTTGCCAAGATTTCCTTGTAAAGATTAACCCTTATTTGCTTATAGCAGTTTTTGTTTTTTTAATGCTCTGAATGGTGCTGTGTTCGATTTTTCCACAGATGATGAGATTTGTTTTACTATAAATAGTCAAAATGAATACAAGATCCCTCCTAACCTGTATAGTTTAGAGAAACTGGTGACTTGTTTTCGTTGAATCTTCCTTGTTTGAATCTTAGATCTCTTTGAAAATCTTGAATCTGGGAGTATTTTATGCTTGTGTTGTATCTATGGAATCGATAGATTTCTAATCGGTGAAACTGGTTATTCAGTTTATTCACAGCATTGTGCATAGTTAAATCTGCTAGTGCGGGCAAATTTTTATTTAATTGGGACAGTAACACAATTCTGTAAGATATAGTTACGATTTACAATTTTTCTGCTGCTACCTTTTTAAGAACCTGTCACAAGTCCTTAAAATACAGCGACAAAGATTGATAGGGCCCTGAAAAATTCTAACTTGAGTTGAAGTAACTGAATCAATAGACCCTAATCTCTTGAACTGAAATTCCACTGTTTTATTGGAATCCAAAAGAATTTGGATTTTCATGAAGTTATTATGAACTAACGTGGAGTATTGAATCAAACTTTTGTAAAACCGTAAGTTGTCCTTTCATTTTGCATAAGTTTTTACATAGGCAGTGAAGAAGTGGGAGAAATTTGGATACAAGGCTATGCATGGTTCATGTGAAAAGGCCGCACCATGCAGACTTTTTGAGTGTTTTAGGAAGATTGGGCAAGGGTTTGGTTAGCTCTAGTTGAGTCTAGTTTCCCCTTTTACTGCCACATCGTAAGCTGGAGTTTTTTCACAATTTTTCAAAGTTGAAGTATTTATTTCCCATGCAAATCAGCCATATGAATGGATTGTGATATGGGAACATCAGTTTGTTGATCTCGCGTGACAGATGTGATCCATAAATAAATTATCAGGAGAATGAATCGACATGGTACACCAATAGATTTCAACTAAACTCAACAGATTCGATAAACATGATGGTCAATATCCCTGTCATGTTAGAACTCTTAGTAAGGATCCTAGTGTCTCCTTAGAGTCTCCATGACACAAAGTAAAAACTGATTCTACAGTTCAACTTGAATTGAACAATACATTTGCAAACTTGAATAGAAAATGTAACATCACCAAATAATCTTGAAACTGTTGGAAATCTCATGAAAACTATGGCGCCATATGTAGGATAATAATGAGGAAAAATCTAGTTAAAACATATTTGTAGCTGACATTTCCCTTCTTACACAAGACCAAAAAGTTTACCCACTGGTTGAGTTCTCATGCCCAGTTTTGATCAATTTTCATGGAAACATCTCTTCATTGTGGTAGGAAATGAATACTTTTTTAAATGATGTTACAAATTCACGCGTGTCTGAAGTGGTCCAGCAACAAACCTCTTCGCTATAATCTCAACTATTTCAAGGGGAAAATTCATCATTTATACGATTATTTTCACGGAGATGGTCGAATTCAATCGCTTCAACAAATTCCATTGGGCACTACCTAACTCATGAAATGCGACTTTTGTAAATATTGATGGAGGTGACAACCAGCTACATGCAATAGTCTTTCATGACCGATTGGACGTGTTCAATGATTGAACTCATCTGTAAATATCTTAACAATCTGTGATCCTGCTGCGTATTCTGGAATGAGATATCATTTCTCATTTCTCTTCCCCTAAATTTCTCGTCTCGTGATGAATATGATAACGAATTTTATCTTATTCATCAAAACTTTTAGCTTCCTATCGAGCCTCCGTAACAACTAAAAAATCATAGATTAGTAAGAGCCTGTCTCGTCCGGTACATAGGCTTTTGCGTTTATAATTTTAATCACATTTGTGTAAATTTAAAACTTTGAGATGCTGTGTTCCTGTCACAAAATATTGAGTATCGCTCTCATTGCCGAGAAAAACTCTTCGTGTGCTCCCGAGTCCGGTGAATCTTCTTTCGCGTGGAGATCGAGCTGCAGGGAGCTTCGCCGCTTCAGCGCCGCTTGAAACTACAGAGAACACGTTGCTGGTGAACCCTAGTCGTGATCGGACGCACAAGATAGATCCTCTTCGAGCTACATTCGGCGTCGTTGAATCGACTGCTCGCACACAGCTTCATCGACAAATCCCGGAACGTCTGCTCCTCTACGAATATTGAATGAAGACTATATGAGGAACAAATTCGTGCATCTAGATAGCTAACAGAGTAAAAACAAATTTAAGGGCATTGAACGGGGTTACCATTTGCTAGGTCAATGATTTATTTTTGCTTTCTCGCAAGATGCGGAAGACGATTCTTCGAACGCCTAATCCCCGACCTCAATGAATAAGTCGGAGCGAATTTTCATAATTATAATATAGTCTTTGCGAGGTTTGGAAAGCTGTCAAGCAGTTTTTCTACTGAATTTCTGTCGATCCTTGGGCATGAGTGAATATTCTTCTACTTTTCATGTATTAACCTGTTCATTCCAAATCTTACTCCGGAGTCTTGAAACATTATTCTGAATTAGAAAACATCAAAAACCAGTGCATATGATCAAAACTGTCAGAGTTGTAGACTTGATGAATTTTTGGTTCTCATTTATCCTCCCCGATCAAAAATTCATCAGGGTTCCTCCTTGTAGCAATACGTTTCTTAAACGTCTAAAAAATTTTTTTAGCTTTTTGTGATGTATGCTACTGAAGATTTCACTGGAAACCGCGGTTGTTTACTGCAGTAGAACTTTGAAGTTAACGGGTTAAGTTGACCGATGATTTTCAAGTTCTTGAAGATTTTTGATGTGTTTGTTCCCAAACGGTTTTTTCGTTCAAGTTGCGCCCCCCTCCCCCTTTACTAACACATTTCTAGCGTTTAGCTAATGTGGATCAATTTTTCTTAACAACGTTTTCAACTGTAGTTTCTTGGGTGAATCGTCGATTATGCTTGAGGGACCAAAAACAGGAGCAGTCTTAAATAGAAAATCAATCGTGTCAATCCGTCTCAACTCGCAAATTTCTGACTCGCGAGATGAGTTCTTTCTTCCTCGGAATGTCATCTATTTAAGGAGGCCATGATGAAATCAGCATGACCAAAGAAATCTCAATTTTATGTGTGTGTGTATAGCTCATGATTTAGAAATCATTCCAATGCAGCGCAACAAGACAGTGCCACTTACGATGTAAATTTGAATTTAGACGATTCGCACTAATCAAAGGTATCTCATCCGGATAAATGCACGCAACATCGAATAAAGTTTTATGTATTCTTGAATCGGTCTTGGAGGGCTGGAGATCGTTGCGTTTCCTCTCCACGATCCCAAGTCCTCCAAAACCAATTAAAGAATCCATACAACTTTATTGGCCAACGAGGAAGATTCAAGATTTTCTGTAACTCTAAGTATCATCGAATAATTCTTCAAACTGGAGGTCAAATACTTCTCTTATAAAATTCGAATCATCTGCTGTCGTGAGATATACAAAAAATAAGAAATCTTTAAAATTCGTAGAGACTTGTGTCATTTACAAGTATAGCTACCCACCGTGTGCATTTTTAAATATATTTTATACTTTTTTTTCTTCAGCGCCATGCCAGTTCATTTTATTATTCAATGTCGTCATCACGATGAAAATCTTGTAATGATCGTTGAGTCAGTATTACGATAGGACTAATCGCCATTTTTAGACGCTCATGAATTTTTATTCCTGCGCCACCAATCAATGTATAGCAGACACTTGTAAATTACCCTCAAAGTCAGAAAATATCGCGGAAATAATCAAAAACTGCCTTTATGAATCAACCGTCTAGCTTGACTCTGAATGAGAGGTTTTTAGGTCAACTTTTTTGTACTTCTCAGAAGTAGACTTGAACTGTTCTTGTACCCAACAAATTATTCCCCCAAAACTTTACAGTTATCATCCCATTTTTTCCCAACCTCGTGATTATTCCGAAGAAAAAAGTGTTTGTATTTGATAAAGAGTCCTTTCTGGAACTAGTCCATCAAACGTATGGACAACAATACTTGTGAACTACTCGCAAAATGATAGGGTTTTCCAGAAATTCTCTAGGACATTTCAGATACCATGCCACTCTCATCCACTTTTATCCGATTCTGACGTTGCTCAAGAAGTTCAATGGTAGAACTTGCTCAAGAAGATTGTCCCACTGACTCCAGGTAGACCCCATATTTTACACTCTAAGCTGAATCAAAGGCTTTGCAGTCAATTGAATCCCTCTCTAACAAATTGCTATTTAAAAATTGATCAACTCTGTATCATTTTTGGCGGAATAACCCTAATTCAAAAGTCATTGAGGGTGCTGCGCTCATATAATGAGTAATTCCCCTCATAATTACCTACTAAAACTAACATGAACAAATCGATATATAAGGTAATTTGTGAAAGGTTTGCAGCTCAAAGGTAGCAAAGAGAGATCTGGTATTAATAATTTAACTGAAGCATGCCTTCCCTCGAGTACATTATTACTGATTGAAGCTACACAACAGTAAACTTGCGGTCATCATTCTTTATTTCAAGAATGTTGGTGGAGAATTTGCGATCGGCGTCTGTCATCGACTTACTAAAGTGAAATCCCACTTATTTTCCTACGCGGATAGAATCCCAAGTTTTCTTTATTTCTACTTTTCTTTGAATTGCGTTACAATATTCTCTCATCAGTTTGTTTTTGTTAACACTATTGTATTCAATGGATCATCGATAGTTCCTACATTGACTCCCTATGGGTCACTCCACTCCAGGGTACGACAATCAAACTACTATAATCTTGGTCTCATTTATTCATCTATTACTTATTCACTTGTATGTATACGTATACGTATACGGGAAAGTCTGCCTTATCGTAAAAGTTCTTGAGTAATGCGAGTAATGCTGAATGTTGGTGCAGATAACTCAATATTAGAAACATTCAGTAGAAAATAATTTCCACAGCCCACCATGATCGATTCGTAAGTTCATGATATGAATTTGCAGATCTTGGAATCGGGAAATGAGTTCATTTGAACTTTGACAGTGACCCTTGAGTTCGCATCTGATCCGGAAGGACCTTCCAAAAATGTCTTTGCCTGAAAATAGCCGAAACTTAAACCCAACTCTGGTTACTGTGCTCTTTCTTAATACATATGTTTTACTGGTCGCAAGTCATAATCAATTACCGTTAATTTAACATGATCATGCACACCTTTGTTTGGAAACAGGCGATTCCTTATTTTGTAGGCAAAAACATGAATCAGTAGTCGTGTAACGAATGGTTGGTTCCATAAGATTGGACCACGTGCAAGCAGGATAATAGTCGTGATTAGCAGATTTCACGACGTATGTGTAGAATTTTACTCCCAATGTGAAAATGTGATGAAATGTGAAAAGCATGGATTAGAATGATGAATTTGAATCTAATGTCGACCATTAACACGCGAGTCATCTCAAAACATGAAATTTAAACATGTGCACCTGGTCTTACTTTCATTTGAGCACTCCTTGACAGGAGCTAGAGCTTCTGATGTGGTTCATTATGGAGTTTTTGCACTGCCAAGTATGCTACCTAAATTATATAGCTACAATCAAGGAACTCGCGTAGGTAATTGAGTAGACTCAGCAAATCTACATTTATCCATCCGCAGCAGCGCACCATTCTTCAAATAACTTTATATGAAATTTGACAAATGAGTGTTGTAATTTATTTAAGCAGTTTTTGAAGACACCTCTTCGTGGACACTTGAACCCTCAACCGACTAGGAAAAGTCGGAAAAGGGAAGGGGGATATTTTGCTTTTTTTATCATTTCAGAAAAACCTGCGGGCTGTACCTTGTTGTTCTGGAAAATTATGAAAGGAAACCGTCCTTGCATTCGCCCAGTTTTGGAAAGATGTTCATTTTTTAAAAAATTCTTGGGATTCGTGGAGATTCTTCCGAATGTATTGTAGCTGTCCGGGGAACAGAATCTCGACAAACATTTTATAATCAATATTTCTTACCAAGCTTCATTAATTCTCAGATGAATGAAACCATAACAAAGAATCTTCACGTACAGTACCCGCCACATGAAGATCATCAATAATCGGAGTAAAATTACAATATCTCAGGAACCCTTGGGTCTACAGTAATTTTGAAAGGAGCGTTTAAAAGATTATAAAAACGCTATCAATCCATGAGATGGGAAATTTCTCAGACTTCATTTCGTGGCCATAATTTACACTGAAAAATTAAAAATTAGAAATGAAAAAGACCTTGATTTAGCTTTTTTAAAAAATCTTCTACGATTTTTCTGAGCTGAGTTATGGTGGGTTGCGCAGTTTTTTATTCCAGCTACATTTTTTATGACAAATACATGTCAAAATGATCATAAAACATCAAATTAACGTAGAATCTTGTAAATTTTTCAAATTCTATTTTTTTTCTTTATACAGCATTCTCAACCTCTTTTTGAGGTTATTTTGCGGGACCTACAGTTTTAGGTGGGTTCCGAACCACCGAAACCACCGAAAAAGGCACTCATGAAAACTCACATTGGTGCCGGCCGGGATTCGAATCCTGGCCTTCTGCGTTGAAGGCCAGGACCTCATCCAATAGGCCACGGTGGCCTCTAGTTAGTTCAAATTCTAGTTAGGATCCATTCTCAGAGGTGGTCCTGAAGGCTTGGGTTTACTACAATACGGGAAAAATCATATTTCTTTCAAAAACCATGTAAAATTTCCTTTTCTTCAGTTTAAATTATGAGCACAAAATGATGAGCTGAAAACTTTTTTTCATTACATGGTTTAATAGCACTTCTTATGATCTTTTAAATGCTTTTTCCAAGAAAACTAGACCCAAGGGTTTCTGATATATAATCATTTTAGTGCGAGTATTAATGTTCCATTTCATTTGGCGGGTACTGTAGGTGTTCTTGAACTTGGATAAATGATCTTCGACGATGTATTTAAATTCCGACAATTTTAGCATTACTTCCGCCATCAAATGAGGATTATTTGAAGTTTCGAAACTTGGAACTGATTGTCACTTCAAACCAAGTACTAACCAGCTCGATATTGTTCTTGGAATATCCATCATAAATCAAAATACCACAGTCACCTTCAGAACATATTTTCTGAGAATCTATGATGAGTATCAACTCGTATTTTGATGAGCTTGAAAAAAAGTTCGCCGTAACTCATAAACCTCTCACGACTTGGACAACCGTGGGAATCGAACTGAACCCTGAAAAATTAGAAAGATGGCGCCTGCTTGATCATAATCTGTGATATTTATCGAATATCTTAACTGAAACAGTCATTAGTGTGGTTATCCTTGCCCCCGCTATTATTTTATTTAACGATTCATCATTATCTTGAACCAAAAATTCTTGACTTGTACTAGCACGATGTCCTATGTGATTTATCTGAAGCATAAGACGAGAGTACTTGACAAGTCTCGTTTGATTGGTTTCCAGTATCTGAGACAAGACTTGCTAGCTACAACTGTGCTGCTTACGGCCAATCCAATTTTCCCTTCTCGATATCGACAAAATCGGTTTCGAAAGAGACGTTGTGGAGCTCGCGAAAGAGATGGATGTTTTCATTCACACCTCAACTCTTACATTTTTAGGCCGGCGCCCGTGACGGTTGGCACGAATGATAATACACATGGAGGAATACGAAAATTGGGACGCCAGTAAGTTTGAGCGGGGCCGGCGGGGGAGCAAGTTGCCCAAATTTGTCGGCAATATCAATATTCTAATCTCTCATACTCGGTCGAACGTGTTGTTTTTGTAATTTTTCCGAAACTTACTTTATATAGTCAGGGAGTCTGTACTCTACTGCCGCCATAAGCAAGAGTGCCCGTAACTTTAAAAGCGATCATCCCTCCGGAATTCTGAGATGTTATGATTTTTGTTAACTTGGTATCATAGCATGTCCGCAGAGTTCATAGAGAACCGTTTTCTGATTTTTTAAAAAAATGAATGAGGGAATGTTTTCTTTGAAACCAAAGAGAGGTTAAGATTTGAAGAGCCAATTTTTTGAAATTTTGAGGTTGCAATTACCGACCATCTTGCTTCTGACGGCAGTCTATCTAGCAGTTTTCATTCTGATCCTCGCAAATTTCAACATGCCATACTCTTTCAGCGACTGTAAGTAGCTGCTATATTCGTGTGAACACGCTGGAAATATTTTGCTAAAAGAGATTAGCAGTATGCTTTCTCAAAATGATTCTAAATACTAAACTTGAGGAATCTCTTTCTTTAGATTATCACTATTGGTACTCCTTTCATTCATCTTGAACCACATTGAAATAGAGACAATTTTTCCGAAATTCTAGAAGTTAAAGAGTCAAATTCGGAGAAATTTACAAAAATTTCTAATTTTTTCAAAGGAAACGGGGGGTTACAGGATTTTTCCAGGATGGCTTTATATTTGGGAGATCAAAATGAGTTAGGAGTCACTTTTTCAGAATTTTAAAGGAAAATTTGGA
Source organism: Eretmocerus eremicus (assembly GCA_030522705.1). Taxonomy (NCBI): domain Eukaryota; kingdom Metazoa; phylum Arthropoda; class Insecta; order Hymenoptera; family Aphelinidae; genus Eretmocerus; species Eretmocerus eremicus. The sequence goes on along the minus strand of JAPYYZ010002232.1, from coordinate 5,910 downwards.
AAAGCTAGAACAATATAAGTGGTTTTCAAATTTCTAATTATTTTTAAAAAGATGCAGGATGATAGCAACTTTTTTAGAATTTCATTGGGTTGAAGAAATGAAAGTAAGCTGGAAGTAATTTTTTCAGATCTTTAAAGGAAGATTTGAAGAAGTTGAACAATTTTAATGGAAAAATTTCTTTTTTATGAAATTTTTCAGTTATGAAATTGCGCTTCAAAAATTCGTAAATCAAAAAGTATGAAAGGTTAACAGCTGGAAATGGACTGGCCTCATGGAATAGTGGTCACGAAGAAGTGTGCTAAATTTGGGAATGAACTAGTGAACGGTGTAGGCGATTTCGCGAACAAGAAACTCTAACAACAAACACACGGACACGGAGGTGCATGGCCCTAAATCGATTCACAAAATATTGATGGAGAGGTGTAGAAAAAAATTAGCTTCACCAATCGAAAGATCTCGGCGAGTAGATCAAAACCGCATTGTTTTGGTATTGTTTTGAACAAATAGATGGGAGAAAAATGCAGGAGAAGGAGTGCAAAGGAGTAATTTCTCTATTGAGGAAGCCAAAAACGAGGCTGGCCCAGATCACCTTGTGGTGGCTGCTGCATGTCCCGCCTTCTCAGCTCACTCACCTGAGCTGGTTCGGAGCCCTAATTTTGATAGCATGTTGACGTGAGAGTGAGAGCTTGTGCAATTGCCGGAAGAGTATGGTATGTTGATATTCGCGCTGAGCAGAATGAAGACTGCTAGATTACGAACTCCCACACTGTATAAAGTGAGTTTCGGAAAATATAACAGAATGAAATGTTTGATTGAGTATAGGAGATAATTTGGGTCGTTGTTGAAGTATGGCGATTGCTCCGCCCGATTCATTTTCGGCAATGGGAAGTCAAACGTATTTTTTATAACATTGGTTTAGAACATTGATATTGCCAACATCTTTGGGCAATTTGCTTCCCCTCATGCCCCGTTCAAACTTACTGGTGTCCCGATTTTTGTGTTCCTCCGGTACTCAATGACCAATTCATCTGGGTTTCAATCTGCGTCAACCATTTTATTGGACTCCAGGCTTATTTATGAACTTGTGGTGTAATGCAGATTTTTGAACTTCATCGAATTCTGCTCTAATCGGTATCACTTTTCAATAGATACCGAAGGGAGGGTGTAGGGGTATTCCTGAGAACATGTTCGTTTTTTCTGTAGAATTGAAGAGTATACTCTCAAATTTGCTCAATGGAAAGTAATGATATTATTTGTCGACTATGTCCTCCCTCCGATAGCTCATATATATTGTGGTATGTGCTCAGATACAAAGATAATTCCTGCTTTGCTAGCCAATGTTATTTGGTTTGCATTCATTTGACATCGAAGATGGCATTTATCCAATCTAATTACTTCCGTATTTCGGAAAAATGCACTACGACCTATTTATGTAGATTGATAAATAATATAAATGATTCTTGATCATCGAAATGGTTTTGCCCTGATAGATCTCATTAATCTATGAGTGCAACTCTAGGTCATGTAGCCACGCGAGTCAATAGGTTTTTCTCAGATTTCTCGAGAAGTTTTTTGATTTTGGTCAAGTTGACTTGTGTTCAACTTGGTCTCGTCAACTCTTCGTTTGACCCACATTGATATTGTAGTTGAGAAATTTTGGGATAACTTGAGTGCTTGATCAGATAGGTTGAACATACCTATATATTCTCGTTGCCAAGTTATTCCCATATTTCTCGAATACCATTTTGCTTTAGGTGAAACGAAGAGTTGACGGAACCAAGTTAAACAATGCCAATAAAAAGAGTATTCGAAATCTGAAATAGACTTCTTTACGTAAGTCCAGAGGCTTTCCCAGATTCCGCGAACACTTTCTTAATTTGGCCTTAAATTCGAGTTAGCAAACGTTTGTTGTTGTCTAACTTGATTTTTTCAACTCATTGTTTGATCTAAATTGAGATCGTGTCAGAAAAAAATGTGTTTAACTCGAGTCTCTAATAACGTGGGTTGAGTATACCTATGGTATGCTGTCAAGTTTTTTTTTCAGATCTCTCTTTTCGATTTGAGCCAAACGAAGATTCGACGAAACAAAGTTGGACAAAGATAAAACTCATCGACTCGTGTTTTGACTCGAATCAAAAAAGAGTTTGAGAAATCTTGGAAAACTTTTTCGGCGTTGGTTGCACGAACCCGATATAGCCTTGAGCTGAACGCTGTCTATAGCTTCCTTAACATCAGTTTAAACTGTCTGGGAGCTTGAGACGACCATTGAGGCATTTAATTTTATTAGTTTGAAATCGCAGAATTAATGCCATGCTATTGCTCAAGCTCGTCACAAATGTACTGCCGATCACCGGAGTATCAACATAAATTTCGTCATGGCGTAATTTGTAGAAATGTTCAGAGCACGGATTATTCTGAACAGCGATGAACGAAATTTGAAATAAGCGAACTAAAAGACCAGGAGGAGAAAAATTTCAAGTCTTGCAAAAATCACGCGTAATGCTAATGAATTGAGAAAAATTGTTGGGACACGTTCGCTGAACTCATATTCCATATTGATTCATATCAATAAATGATTAATAAAAAATGATAATAATGATAATTTTGATTATGCTCGTCCGCGTTTCAATTAGGGAATTTCTCCGCTCATTAGAGTGCTTTAATTTTGATATTCAAATATCAGTGACTGCCCCGTTTTACCTTAGGCCTGATTGAGTATAACGAACATACTGATTTCAAAATTCAGGGTGAAATTTCTTTCTAGTTGTTGCAAACACAATTGACCAATGAAGGGTTAAGTCATAAACTTGGATAATACATTTCATCGAAGCATGAATTTTCGCAGTAGAATCAGGTGTCTCTGTTCATGATAATCAGCTCCCAGATTTTCAACGAATCTCTTCAAAACTTGATTCTCGAATGACCCGACTCATCATTTCGGTATAGCTGACTGTGTTAACCTGATCATGAAATTCGTAAAGCGACTCACCCATGACTTACCACATCAAGGTATTTCAGGGTGTCTACTGGTCCTCAAAGTTCTTAAAAAGTCCTTATTTGCTTTGAAAAGTCCTTCAGTCCTTATAAGGTCTTGAACTGCAAGTTTCGGTCCTTACACAAACCATGCATGCTGGATTCCAGAAATTGTGATTTTGTATTGCGTTACGAAATGGATTCCTCTTCCTGGGCGACCAATCGATATGGATCTCGAAGTATGCGGCAGACTCTCTATCTTGCCGTTCGAAATGAGCATTTTATGAAACAACTTCGCAAATTTGAACGAGTAGCCCAGTTCAGTAATTGAGATTTGAAGGTCGTTACGTTTCTTCAATAAATCGGACATCTCGATCTTATTGCACCGTAATATCCCTCCTAAAGCATTTCGGTTGGACGAAAATCTTCAAAATGTTTGAAAGGTAGTTTTTACAAGTGTTGTACGTCGTCCCCACGTTAAAAGTCTGATGTGATCGTATTAAAGTTGATACCTTTAGATCATCGTTTCGTTGTGTATAATCACGTATTTGATTCTTGCGACCACTTATTTTGACCTCTTAATTTTTCGCGTTCATCCAGTGTAATGACAGTACAGGTGTCTACTGACAACTGGAGAAATCCTGAATATCCCGAAACGTTTTCTTACGCTTGAAAACTGCGGAATCTGAAATTGTTTATAAGAATTGAAAAATGTCTATTGAATAATAGATGATGCCCAACCGAATACAGCAAACGTTGATACGATTGCTTTCTCAGATGGGGGATTTTTCTCTCCCAAGATCCTGGAACATTTTGTTCAGTCGCAGAATGAAGATCGTCGGAATATAATTTTTTTTTAAATTGCATTCCCGACACTTTCTATGGTTCCTGCAAATAAATATTACCTAAAATACGAAATTTTTCGCATGCTCTACGTTTAAGTAATCCTCAGTCTGTGAGGAGTTTCATAATTTCTTTCATCCTTTTCTTATGATTTCCAATGAAATGTCCCTCGCGTTGATTCGATGACCGCCACGTCGATCAAGATGAAAACAGATAGATGCGAGAGGCCCTTGGGACATGCGATGTATCTTTTACTTATATTGGAGATACGTCGAGGAGTATTGAGTTGTACGATGACGAATGAAGGTATAGTTTTTCCACCGATTCACTACCTGATAATGAATGTGACGTTATAAAAAATTGATCGAATTGAGAAAAATGAGCTATAGATTATTTTGGAATGTTATGTTGCAGGCTCAATTTATTTTTACTGGAAGAAAGACCGAAATTCAGCAAGATAGCGTGTTTTTTCCTCGACTTCATCTAGTACTCCGAAAATTTGAGGTCACCTAAAAAAATTATTTTCTCATTTACATAGCTCGACATCTCAGAGCCATTAGATCATGGACGATTCTTGCTACAGACTCAATCTGAAGTTCTACTTTTCATAAACTCGCAAATGTATCATTGTAATTTTTTTTGCTAACGTATCAACTTTGAGACTTAGTAACTAGGAGGAAAACGCAAATTTTCACGACTTTCACGAGGTTTTTTGCCCCTCTGCATTCTGTGGATGAATTATTGGATCAGCATGAAACCAAATTCATTCGAAAATTCAAATTGAGGACTTCAGAATCCATTCTTGAAAGTCTTTCTAAATGGTTTCTGGTTCGACATATAACTGTTTTTCAAGGAAAGATTGCTTTCGAAAAAAATCTCCGAAATTCAGGAATGATGAAACAATTCATGACTTGTGGGGTACAAATACATCCCTCGAGATATATTGCCTATTTCGAATCACACCCTGTAAAAAATTGAGCTTATAATCTTCATAATCTAATTTTTCTCCAGAACTTATTACATGCCACGTTTGTTTTACTGAAGTGTATGTAATGAATCAGATTTTGCCTAATTTGGTCTTTTCAACTTGGAAAAAAACAAAAAACAAAAAAAGATTGCTGACAAGAATACTGGGTTTTGCACTAGTGACTTTATCTTTTCTCAGGTATCATTCGAGACTTGAACATCTCCCAGAACTCACTTTGCAATATTAATGAAAAATGGAGAAATGAATAAGGTCGGGGCAGATATTTTCTGCTTTCTGATGGAGTGATTATGTAAATAGATAGAAAAATACGGAATCTTTTCGTGGTTTTCATCTTGCTCCATGTTTGTGCACAGCTTTTACGATTCTGAATTTGCTTCAACATTGAAAGCATATAAAATGAAATTCATGTATGCTTGCTCAGTCGAGTTTGCCAGCGTGTTTCGATCAATTGTTTTGCTTGGCGACACAGTATTGGTTCTAATTTTTCTATTTCTGATAAATGATGATTTTTCTGCACGTTAGAGCCTAATCTAATTTTGTTGATTAGTCATCACGGTTGTACCGTGTCAATTGACATTGTCATTGAAAATAAAGTGTAGTTTGAATATTATAAATATTCAAAATGATTTCGATTAGATTGACTCTCAACTTAGAAAGAGCCGCTCTGAGAACTCGGAGTACTATTTTCTTACTCTTCACTCGATTGTTCAATCACATGGGAATAAATAGTGAAATTGTTATCGTTTACACCTCCTACACACATTATTGATTGTCAATTTGGACAAAAGTTTCGGCATTTTCAAGAATTCAATCATTTTGAAGTCTGCCGTTTTAGGTTTCTCAGGGCTTCGCTCGGAATGAATTTCGGAGTAGGCTTCTGAAATAAATTGCGGGATTCGGGTTTGCACTGGGAAGCTTTGTCGATTTCCACTTTACCGATCATAAGTTCCTAGAGTATTCACGCAATTGGAGGCAATTTTAAACTTTTTTTCCTTCGTTCTGATTTCAAATTTTTCTTCAGTTGGGTTCATCCGACTTCTCACATGAATTGGATTTTTCATCGATTTAAGGTTGTTCGATGGGTTGCAGGCTAGAGATTTACAATT
>JAPYYZ010002231.1:0-13877 GCA_030522705.1 Eretmocerus eremicus | reverse complement strand
TTTATGAGCGCAATCTTGAGACGAGATCGTTGAGAGGCCCGCTTGAAATGATCGGGCTACCCTCATGCCCCGTCTATCTTTATTTTAGATCTGTTGGAGGTACTTTCGCGATGAGTAATCTCGATTGTGGGCAAAATCGTGCAATAAATGAGATCCTGCTTCCAAGCCTACTCTTCGATTGAATACTTTGGAGAAGTATAATTTTACTACCTCCAATTCTGCAGCTCTCGAATTTATCTTCGGCCGTTCATTTGCCTCGTACGTAGCAGGGAATATGGATAGTCAATTGGGATGAAAACTCGTTTTGGCGGCGGCCATATTGGCCCATTTGATTAACGTGTGTACTTTTGAGATGCGGCCATGTTGGCTCTCCGCTGCCATCTAATTCAACACGGAGTTTACCCATCTAATTCAACACGGAGTTTACCTCCCAATACTCATTGATTTGAGATTACATATCGCGAAAATACTTTCGACAGATCTAAAATAAAGATAGACGGGTCATGAGGGTAGCCCGATCATTTCAAGCGGGCCTCTCACCGATCTCGTCTCAAGATTGCGCTCATAAATTAGAGATATCTCATTCAATAATGCCGGTCGGACTAACGAGATCATTCTTGTATCTCACTACTTTGCATTTAGAACTTTTTGCATGAGTTTTGGCAGCGACCTTCTCCGAAACGAATCTTGTAAAACACTAAGACTCTCGTCACGTCAGCTTCATTCGGCCGAGAAAAGTCCGGCAACCCGAACGAAGTCGAACAAATGTTATTGTTCGATCGACTCATAACCCCATTTTTGCTCGCATGCATCGGCGACTTTGAGACGAAATGGCTCAGAAACATGAATTTTCCGAGCCTTAGCGACCGTGAAGACTTGTGATCAGCTCGTTGAGCTCTATCGTTTGACTACCCATTGGTCGAGATCGACCGAAACCCAAAATCCTATCATTTATGGCGGGGTCCTTTCAACTCAACGAATGTCTGCACTTTAAAAACCATTTGATATTCTCCTCTGTTTTCAGGATTTGAACTGCTGTTTCTTTTCATTAGCACTGGAAAGTGTCACTAGCATCTGAATAATAATTTTCAAACTCGTTTTTGTCTTGGAACTAAATCGGCTTCAATTGACTCTGATCTGGGCTCATTTTGACGATATTATTGGACCTCAGAACAAGGATGCTCATTTTGCAGACCCGAAATTAAACACTTGATACTGCGAAGTGAAGTGGTATTCGAAGATCGGATTTTCCATCAAACATAGGGAAGATGAGAGAAATCCAATGGGTGGAGGATGAGAGAGAATGCCTTTTGTGCTTGGGTTGTATTGTCATCTTGGAAACTGGGAAGTATGATTGAATAATATGCTCGAGTTTTGGTTCAAGGGGATGAGAAACTCGAATTATAAAGAATCGAAAAGAGCAACTTGAACCTTGAGAACTGTTCCACAATGGAGGATTATTTAACTGGATCTTACAGAGTTGACGTTAACATGGGTCAGTATTTCCAGAATGAAATAAGTAAGGAGTTAATTGGGTGAGATTCAGTGGCGTAGCGTTTTGGATAAAAAATTATACTCCTAAACCATTGTCTGAAATCGCTGCGCATATTAAATGATCGGATGTGGGTCGCTCGGGGTCGCAGATGAGAGGCGCGTAAATTATCGCTCGATGGTTCATCATCCATCAACATCAGTCTTTCTCCGCGCTACGGTCGCCTCATAAGTTTCGATTGGAGGAAGCGAGTCACCGGACTTGCGAGCAAAGCGCGAAGGGAATATCGGCGCGGATTATCGATCAAGTTCTGGTAGTGACGCCGGGATGAGTTTACGCGCAGAAAATGAGAAGATATGAGGTCGGGCGAGGAACTAGGGGAGATCACGTGGTCACTGCACCAGGCGACACGGCTGCAGTTTTTCTCGGCGCCAGCGAACCCGATGCAGCAGCATCGCATATCAATCGCGAAATGGTCGCATAGAAATCTCGCGGGCGTCGCAGTAAGCCCTCTTGTCAGTCTCGTTGCCCGCGTTATACGAGTTTCGCTTCTCCTTCTTCACCCCCGTTCCTCCTTTTCCCTCATCGGCGACGAATTCGTTGGGCGACGGCGGGGTAGGAATTAGGAATATCGCGCGGTGGTCCTCCAGCCGCCGAGCCGCTGCGGTTTTTATCAGCGCAGCTGGGCTTTTGCAAAGTGCCGAAGTGGGTGGAGGCCGCCGCCGCCGCCGCGGCATTACGGACCCTGCTCTGCACAGGCCATATCCTCTTTCTTTTTATCTATACGTATATACAGGCTCCGTTGCATTTTTTGCTCCGACAGCTTGCACCCATCCCTTCTCCTCTTTCTCTCTTTCATTCTCTCGCTCGTCACCGCGAAGCGCCCCGAAGGATCGACCTCCGATTAAAAGCCTTTTCTGCGCCGCCAATGTTGAAACCCGCCATCCTCTTTTTCCTTTCCGCTCGCCTGCAGCTCACACCCTCTCTGCCTCCTATCTCTATCCTCCCGTCCGTTCGCAGCATCCGCGTCTTCTTCTTTTCTCGTGCCATGCAGCTCTCTGTGCGCCCGCTCGCACGCATTATTCCATTGATCTCCTATCCGCAGCCATGCCTGCCTGTACACGGGAAAATATCATGTAAAATTCGTAGAGATGGTGCCGCCGCCGCTGCCGCTGCCGATACGCCCGAGGTATCGAAATGTATGAGGGTTAAAGGAGAGGTTTATCGATACGGGATTCAAGGGGATTCGCCCGGATGAAGTGAAACGTGCACATACAAACGCGCTGCTGGATACTCGGCAGAATGGATATTCTTTCTCCTCGCATCGGGCTCGAATTTTCATGAAATAACGTTGGACGACACCAAATGTGCCTCGTGTAAAATGCATGCCTTTTAAAATAAGCATAAACCTTGAGTTGAGCGTGATTCAAAAGCAATGTACCATAATTCTCGTTCGGGTCCATTTATTCCGAATCGACGTGAATATAGTTCCGACCGAAACTCAGATTCATCATATTTTATAATAACATTGTCTTTTTGTCAATGACCGCGTTCAAAATTAATTTTTAATCGGTAATATCTGTTACTTACTTATTCCAAGATCTCTGCCTCAAGGGGCCAACGCACCAAGTTGGCGGAACGTACCAAATGAAATGTATTTGCCAGAGTGAATACCGTTCTCACCTACTATCCTAGTCCTCCAAGATCGACAAAAAGAAGATGTTCATTTAAAAACTAAGAGACGATCTTACCAATCCAAATTTGAATCATATTTCTCCTTCCTCTTCTTCCATCAAAGTACGTGACAGACGAATTTTTCCTCAAACGTGGGATTTGAAAGGCATGTACTCGCTCACGTATATTTAGAGAACATCGATAAACCTCTCATGATTTTTATGTAAAGCAAGATGAAAATCACAAAAATTTCGGAAATATCAGCCTCACCTAACGCATGCTTCCATCTTATTAGAGCTGAAGAACTCATTACATTTTTTGACTTATTACATATTTTCACATGATTCCCAAATAATAATCAATACAACTACTTCGATACAAGAAAAAATTTCCATAAACGTTAATTCAACCCACAAACAAAAACGAGCTTCAGAAAGTTGATGATCTTCCGCATCATATTTTTGAATTAACTTATCTTTTTCGCACTGACGCTGTGCAAAAACGAGATAATACCTATTTTATCGGGATTGGTCCCATATAACGTATTCGAGTCACACGCTTTGGCGCTCATTTTGCCATTGTCCAATCAACGCGCGCGCAAAAGTGTCTCCCTTTTCACGCTCTCCATTCTCGCGGCGTCCTTTCATCCTATTTATTTTCGATCAGCCTTCGCTTTTCCAACTTTTTCCATCGGAGCGCCCGCAGCATCAGTGGGTCGCTCTGGTCGCTCTCTCCGCGCAGTCGGGCAGCATCGGCATCAGCAGCAGTGGCAGCCGTCAAAAAGCGGCTAAAGCACAGAGCCGAGCACGCACAGCTAAAATTTTCGAGCCTTGAAATGAAAATCCGGGTGCTGTGCCGGCTGCTGGAGGTGGGCGGGTGGGAGGTAGAAGGTACACGCAGCTTGCCTATTTTTCTCGCTGGCGGCTGCCTTCGCGTATAGCCTGTGCACGCTCCTCCCTCGCATCGGTACGGAGTCGTGCCACGTACACATCAGAAATCGCAAATGCGTCGTTCGCCTCTCTGTCTCTCGTTCGGCCGCCACCCGCACACACCTCTTCTTTTTCACACGGTGCGAGCGACAGAGGATGTGACTGTATCGCATAGTTGAATTTCTAAGCGCACGCGACTCGTCTCTGCGTCAGCGATTCTCGAAAGGGTTTCCTAGACCCGGGAAATGAAGAAGAGTGTGACGCTAAATCAGAGTACGTATTTTGAATTGTCAGACTTTCTTTGATCGGGATTCTGTCTATACCTTTGGCCTCTCATTTTCTCCAAGGTAATGGTAAAAATGGTTTGTTTCAGTATCATCTTTAGGCTTAGGTTTGTGCCCATGTGTTTATCGCGCTTATAGGTCATCCCACAGATCATATCAACTCGTACAGATGATACCTTTCCATATTCAAAAACCAATACGGCGAGCATCGGGTGTGCAAATTACAGATCTTTAGCAAATTTTAGGAACCTTTTGTTTTAGCAAGGAATGATTGTGTTTCAGCGGGTCCGATCGGATGGGCCATTTGTCCATACCATGCTTATTTTGAGTCATTTTCCACTGTTTTTGACTAAATTAACCCACTACTGACTCACTTCCTCATTTACTGGGACCAACTCTCATTGAATCTACTGAACTTGCTCTAATCCATAGCTCGATAAGCCCAAGAATCTACAAGCTGATGCCATGGATACTCGAAAAACTATTTCTGATCTTCTTACATCACTACTCATGACTCAAATCAAATTTCGTCCATTTTGAATGAAAGAAGGTTCATCAGGACCAATGGAACTTGCTCTCGGCAAAGGAGAGGAATGAAACCATAAAAATCATGGTTCCCTCAGCTTAGACATTTGGATGATTATATGTTCTTGTCGTCTTTCTCAAGATCGCCATTTTTGAGTTAGACCCTTCTTCCACTAAGTTGAAATAAATTTGAATTTGAATCAGAGACTAGGCTCTTTCATGGCTGACTCCCAAGCTTGGTTCAATCGATTCTGAAAGTTTGTTCTGATCATATAGCGAATCGCTCCCGAATGAATTGGTCAAATAACAATCAGTCGCATCCTCTCGCCCTGGTGGATTTTATGTGGGTTATTTTTTCCCATCTTCTTGTTCTCCAAGTAAAGTGAAGAGTGATACTCATTGCAACCGAGTACAAGTTGAAGAAGACGAATCGCGAGAATTATCGGACGACCGCAAGACTAGTTCGCCATAAAGTGTCTCTTAGTTGGCCAAGTCGTGTCGCAAAGGGGTAGTTGTATCTGTACAACAAAACGACTCGACTGCAAAGTTTTTGACACCGACCGGCTATCGATCTTCAGGAAACAGACCGGCGATGGGCACTTCAGCGATATTGACGTACGAAAAATCGATTCCCAAGTCATCCGATAAAACGAATCGTCCTCCCACAGGACGATTTTCTCCTCTTCCTTGTATACTTCTCTTCCACTTCGTTCGCCCCCTCCCTCTCTCCCTCTCTCCCTTCTTCTCTTGTCCACTCTCCTTCTCTCATTTTCTTCTTTACCCTTGAGCAAACTGAAACTCGCTCTTTCGCTGCTTCTCCCTCTTCTTTCATTATGATCCCATCTGAGTATTCTATTTAATATCTCAACTATGCAGTAGATCCAGCGCACCGGTAATTAGATTAAGCTGTTTTCACCGCGGCGGTATCCACCGCAGGAATGAAAAATGGAATGCCGAAGGAAAACTTGAGCCTTGTGAGTCGGGTTAAGACGGCGGTGCGGTTCCACTGCTGCTGCTCCGGCAAGTTTTTTCCTCTCTCTTTTTCCTCGCTTGTAATTTCTTACTTCCGAACAAATGAGATTTTTGGCTGGAGTGAGTGCATCTGCACAGTCTTTGTCAGGTCATACATATTTTATATGAACTCCGACAAGAGCCATGCTGCGAATCGAAATTCTCACTCCTTCTGAGAAAAGTCTTTTGTTCTTCGTGAGTAGGTAAAATGCGTTCACTGATGTGCTTAGAATTCTATTGTAAATGCACCCCTCCCCCCTCTGTCGATCACAGATCTACAAGATGCTTAGTAACTAATTTGATTCGCGTACTACTTGATATAAAATTCAGCCTATTAGTGTCCAGCTATTCTCTATTTCCCGTGTCAATTTGGGTGTGATTTGTCAATGTTTCGAAAGTCGATCTAAACTTCTGTTCGTGAGTTCTACACCCATCACTATGAAAAATTTAGTACTTGATGACAAAGTACTGACCATGGATTTTTCTGATCAAGTTTGGTGCCTCTCAAACCACCAACGAGCAGCCTTTCCTAACTTGAGTAGTAAAATGTTGTGTGTACCAAGTGCTGGTTATATAAAAAATATAATTATCATCTGGTATAAGATTATCGCCAAGATCGCTGAACGGCGGACTATTTCAGACGTACCTATTAGCAATTCATCAGCTAAATCCAGAAAGAGAATACGTGCTTGGAAATTCTTGTGGGCTCGCGACATTTCGGTCGCCAGCTTAATCTGATCGAGATCTGGTGAGAAGATGTGAACGTGTGCGCGCTTCAATTCGTAATTTCCTCACTTCAGACAAACTTAGATTTGCGCTGGTGGAGCAGCGGCGGCGCGGCGGCAGTGGCATGGCTTGGCAGCAGTTTCCCTTCCGTTCGCGATTCCGTCTCAGCGTCGCAGCCGCGAGAGAGGGAGTTGCCTCTCTCGCCGTACAGTTCATGCACTCGACGACGATAGCGATGCTTAGACAGCTGACGGAATTAGTCGTGCGAGACGCTCGTCGCGGAAGAGGCGGAGGGCGGAGGAGTGCTTGCCGCGCGCGCGAGTGAGAAACGCGTGTACTAGCCCCGAGCGCCTAGCGCAAGCTCACATCTTTCGAAACTTGCCACGCCCGCGCCACTTGAGGCTTCTGTCAAGGCCAAGTTGATTCTTCCTCGTCTCTCCTACATAGGCTTCCTCTCTCTCCAGCTCCCGGGAGAGATATTGGCATGCGATAATGTACATCATGTGTCCCGACTTCTTGGCTGTCTCGCGAGTGGAACTTCATTCTCGATTAAGGGCGAGATCTACGCTGTGATAGATTTTGCCAGCGTGGCGATGAGTGACGCTTGCCTTTCACTGTAAGCTCGGCCTTTTCTCTTTGAAGGATATTGATGGTAATGCAATATTGCCCCGTGCTCGGGAATAGGACACGAGTGGAAACTTCACAACTCGTGACCGGGATTGCCTGTAGAAACTTCTGATGTCTCTGTACTGGAAAACTTCTTCTCGGAAACAAAGTGATTCCGGAGAAACTCAATAGGTGGGCGAATCAAATCGAAGGTCGAAAACGGTTGAAATTGAAGTACTTGTAAGAAACTTTAAGACTCGCGCGTAAATTGCATTTGGAGGTAATTTACCCTTTGTCTTTTTAGTTCATAATTGGATGATCCGTTTTACCACTTTGATGTTGAGTCTCGGATAGCTTTCATCTTCTTCAATGACCGCTTCTTAAGGTCATGTAAGAGCTCTACCTTACCGACATTCATCATAAATTGATCTAAAATAAAACAAAACAATGTTTTTAGAAAGTAGCTCCAATCCAAATTGCGAATTGGCGCAGAATGCACAACTGTGTAAAATTTGGGAGTGATTCGCGGGAAGCTCTTCGAGTAATCTCAACTCTAGTGCGAATATATTATAATTAAAGCAGACTCGAGAGTATTCCAGGAGCTTTCCACGGATCACTCCAAAATTTTATACAGTGGTTCATTCTGCTAATACGCATTCTGGATTGAAGCTACTTTTTCGAATTATTGTTTTGTTTTATTTTAGATTAATTTATGATGTATGTCGGTCCCCTTTTCAACTAACTCACTGGGAGTCCCACCCACTTTCATTCAGAGATCCCTGTGTTCAAAATCACAAAAATATTTCCATGCCAAGAACCCACGAGAACCATAAAATTCAGTAGTGCTCGGAGTAGGTATCCTGTGAGTGTGAATTTTTGATCTCTGCACAATTGAGATCGACACAACCACCATTTCCATTTTTTAAAGACAGTGGGGATGACGTGCTTATAGCATCTTTACTCCATTTCAACTGGATAGCAGACAATTTGCGTAAGCTGGATGTGTAATTCGCATGTCTTGAAAATTCTGCAAAACATCTTGGGGACTTAAAAACGATCATTTGCGGACGGAGCATATTCCGTCCAGCTGAACGACGTTTCGTGGAGCAAGTAATGGTTAAATTTTGATCTATTTTCTGACCTACGTCGTGGTCTATGCATCTGCAACATGTTTAACAAGGCGATATCCCATGCGTAGCCTCGAAGCCCACTCAGTGAGCGCACTCTCCAAATACTCGCTCCGGGGCATTGCATGTCGCTGTCGCGGTGCTCATTTCTCTCTCTGGTTCAGCCTACAGACCACGTATCTCGAATTTCGCCTCGGCCCGCATCATCGCATCTCGGTCTGCACTCTGCGCGCATTTGCCAATCCATTTGATGCCGCTCTCACGGCTGTTCACCCCGTTTACCCATATCTACGCACACGTAGGCCGCTCATGGCCCCACTCAATGGCGCGGCTCTCGCGTTTGGCCCGCGCCGCGAGCGCATTACTTCCACTCGCTCGAGCAGCGCGGGGCTAATGCTCGATATAACCCGCGCTGCACACACGACCCCTGCAGCGACGCGCCCCCTTCGATATTCGCATGCGCGACGCCGCGGATGATCGGCTGCAAGCTCTCCTCCGATATTGCCAGCCGGACCGGACCCTTTCGCGCCATTCGCCCCGAGTGCGCCTCCTCTCTTTCTGCTTACGACTATGAATGCGAGAGCCGGTTGCTCGAGAGGACCTGCGTTTTGTCCGATACATGTCGCGCGGCAGCTGCGGACGACGCGAGCACTTCCTGCACTTTGGACTCGCGCGTGCCCCGGTCACGCCCGGCTCTCTCTGGACACACTTTCCCGCGGACTGGCAGATCGCGGCAGTTTCCGAGTGCGCAGTGTCGGTTTTGTAGCTTCGTGTGCTTATATTTGCTCGACGCGCCGGCCAACTTCAGTCTCGCGTCGCGGAAATTGCGCTCGGCAATTTGTAGCCTTTGTTCCCTTATATCCGCGCAGCCTCTCCCATTCAGACTCGTATCGTTCAAGAATGCAAGGATTTCCAAGGTTGGAGTTTCACCCAACTTTGATCAATTTTCTGCAAATGCCCCGAGATGTATGTTGCTCGTTGTGCTTTGCGAGCCGTTTGCAGCGCTTTGGAGCTCTCTCATTCGCATCTCGTTTTACGGGCAGTAGTTCGCGTTTCCATCCGAGAGCAGCATCTGCATGCGCTTCGATTGAGCGAAACGGCGCAGCGACTCGGCGCGGCATAATTATTCTAATGGATTCATATCGCGCGTAACTTGATAGAATTACGCAGGTCGTAATCCCCGCGAGCGCGAGCGCACGCTCTGCCGACCGCCGAATTTCTTGACTCGCGCGCAATGCCAATGTGGGCCACTGCAACTTGCATACAGGTGTTCATCAACATTCGCGAGTTAACGAGGTTAGTTAGCTTAGCCAGATGCAGCATAAATCGCAACTCATGGCACGGTAATTGCGCATACGCACGTGGCACAATTCGGGCGCGGCCCCGCTCATTTTACGCCACGCGAGCGTTCAACTCGAGCCTCGGATTATGAGCTCTAATTACGAAACTGATCCGTGAGTTAGAGCCGATGCCCGAACATAGCCCCGACCGCTGGGCTTTCCAACTCGAATGCCAAACCTCGAGCGGGGCGAGCTTGCGATTCGGGCCGAAGGGAGCGTTGCAGGAAGCGAAGCTCTGCTCGCATGGGCTAACTTTTTTTGCGGCGCTCGAAATAGAGCTCGTCGCGTCGCTCGGTTACATCGCGAGAGGAAGAATAATACAGACTCGCGAGCTGGGAGAGAGGGAGCGAGAGCGATCGAAAATTCAGCCCCATTGAGCCGTGCAAAGAGCCAAGCACGCGGAACTGCGCGCGGAGACAGAAGCGAGTATCGGCAGCGAGCGGTGGAGCTTTTGCACGTTTGACGCGAGCCCGGTGCAGCGCGCTTGCGACGGTGGTGTCGCACGGGCGACGGACCCTCGCCAAAGTGTTCGCCGGAGCGGCAATAGCTTTTTTCGAGCCGCCCCTCGGCACCGCGCTCTCCCTCTCGAGCTCTGTGTATTGCATTTGTCGCGTCGGATCGTCCATTATCCTTTCGCGTCGCTGGACCTTCCGACCGAACGGCGCGCGGCGTTTCAGAGCCGTACACCCTCGCGCGTACGTGTACAACAAAGACAATGGCTGGCTCTCGCGCTTGCGCCTAATGTGGCGCGGCGCCGCACCCCCGCGCCCATTATAACTGCGAATTCGCGACTATGGAGCACTTGCACTGTGCGGCGGTATTTTCAAAATTTCCCTGCGCTTTCAGCTCGAACGAGTGACACTGCGGCCACTCGAGTGACGATTGCGCCGCTCTGTGGAGTGCTTGTTGATTCTAGCGAGGGTCGCACTGGCTTGCGTATTAGACGAATATTGCTCGCTGCGCAGAGCAATAAAATCAACATCAATCATCGTTTTGAGATATTGTAAATGGAAATACTGCCTGCGCGTCGCGCTCTGTGCATTCAAAGAGGGTGTCTTTATTTTGATTCTCAGATACGGACCCTCCTGGAATGAAACCAAAATATTCTCGATCTTGCCATAGAAACGGACTAAGCGCGAGCGTGCGATCAAAAATAATACGCAGAGAGTGATGGATCGCGCTTGTAGAAGTTAAATTCGTTCTGACAACTCAATTTCATGAAATGCGGGATATTGTGGTACTGATTTATTGAATGACCGTTTTATCAGTAATGTATCAACGGTATCTTTTGAAAGATCGCTTCTGAGATAGTTACGCAACCATGATATGATTTGAGTGGATGGCATGATTTATGACTCTTTGTCTCGATATCTAGTCATTTGAAATTCATTCTATTTGCTATTTCAAGTGGGCCATACCTTCATTGCTCACCAACGCGTCAGCTATTGAATGCGCCCCCCTTCTGTTCGAGAAACAACCTTGATTCTCAATGAAAGAAAGTAGGGAGATGGGCTTTATTTTCTTTTAGCAGACAAGAACTGCGTTCCAAACTTCCCATCCACCACAGCAAATTGGTGTGTGGTTTTAGTTCTCTTTGATACAGTTTGAAAATTCTACTCTTTCAAGAGGTTCGACACAGCTGGTTTGTTCCTATCAAAGTTTCCGCAACCAGCATTCTGCGTGGATATTTTTAGTGAATATTTTGCATATTTGCTCTTTTCAGTCATTCCGCCAAAGACATTCGTTGATCATGGTAACTCATGCACCGGTCTTTTGATCCCGTCAAACGGAATTCGCAGGGAATGTTATTGGAAAAAATTATCCCTCGCTCGTGCGCGCATCTGCGTCAAAGCCTTGCTCGTCTCAGTAATGGGTTTGCGTCTATCGTGCCGTGAGTTCAAATTTTCCAGATGCTCTTTGCGAAAAACGTTGCGCGGAGCGTGAAGAATTTTCCAATTTGAGATGAGCCAAAGCACAAACTCGATACGAAACGAGTTTTAACGGGTTTCCCTGATATAGTCATACGCATGGGAGGAGCCGTATCGCGAGAGAGTTAACTCGAGAGAGAATCCCGGTAGCCAAACGGTATGGCGCAACGGCAAATACGTCGGCTCGCCATTCACATAATTGCAAGCGGGCGCATCACACGTACGGCTGAGTTTCATTTCGGCCGCCTACGCGCGATATGTCGCAACGTATCACACTGCTTGCTCGCAAATTTTCGAATAATTCATCACACGCGACCCCGCGCACGACTCTTGGAAAAAAGCGCGCTCTGCAATCGCGACTCGCCCGTAGGCTGATGCGTTGTGTGTATTTATTGCAACGCAAACGCGGCCCTCGTCTCCATGCGCAGCTGAACTGGGCAAACAAGATCCGCGGGGTGCAAGTTCGCGGCTCATTGCGCTAGGCCGCTTGACCCGCATACAGCCGTTGCTAAATCAACACGGAGAGTTGGCGCGGCCTCTCTCCGGACAGGTGTCCCCCAGCGAGTAGCGCACAGCTGCGCCTCCAGAATCCATACATCTCCCGAAAATCGTCCCAATGTACACATTTGCCTGCGCTCATTCGAACTGGAGCTTGATTCGCGCGCACTAACCGGCCTGAACTTTGCCTGCTTGCAGCCGTCATCACCATCATTCAGCAGCAGCAGCGTAGCAGTGGCATCGGAGCAGAATCCATACCAGCAGCGGCAGCGGCAGCAGCCCTCGGCTCTCGAGCGCGATAAGCCAAGCCGCGCACGCGCCTCGGACCGGATCGTTGGGCGGCGGGGCGAGGGCAGAGCACAGAGCGCAAGAGACGGCCGGCACGGCGACGAGCATCGCTTCGGAGCGACGACCCGAGCGCCGCGCCACCAGTCGACGCTGACCATCCGCGAGGCTCGCGCCGCCCGGCCCCCGGAGCGACGCGCGCGCGCGCTCCCTCACGTGCGTGACAGCAGTTCAGTGCATCGTCCCCGAGAGTAGCGGTCGCGATTTGTGTGCCGGCAGCAGATAGTGCGCAAAAAGCCAAGCAGGGCACGCAGATTTTTCGCGAGTGCCGCGACCAGAGATACGATCCGCGATGCGCCCGCGCCGCAGCAGCAGCAGCAGCCGGCGCGCGGGAGCGATAGTGCAGTGCGCCCGGGCCGCCGCGCCCCGCTGATCGGCAGCGTACGGCCCTGCGCCCTCCGGCTCAGCTGTAGCGTCGTAGTGCGAGCGCAGCAGCGGCGGCATAGTGGCTGCCCCCCGCGAACGTCGTCGCCCCGAGTGGCCCGCGATGACGCGCCTCCTCGGCAGCGGCAGGGCCATCGCGCTGCTCTGCGCGTACCTCGTCGTCGCGATGGGCCTCGTCGGGCGAGGGCTCGCCGCCTGGCAGGAGAACGTCAGGCCCAAGATGTACGTCCAACTAGGTGAGTGTCTCTCCATTTTTTCATCATTTGAACTTCGTTGGTTCCCGATTGCGGAGGCCCCCGCGAGGGATGGCCACCCGCATTTTGAAAAGCCCGCCGGTCGGGCGCGATACGACGCGCACGCGACGCGTCAATCACTCGGCATGAAGTTTTGATCGACGCGGAGATTCACGCTAATGCATCGTGCGGGCGTGAATTTTCAACGCTCGTGTGGAGGCCCCGCACAAGGGATGGTAGTTATAATTTCCAGGCAATATATCGGCCTCTTTATCTCCGAGCGCATAAAGATTTGTAATAGCCCGTAACGGTCTGATTTATGGGCCGCGAGATAACCCTTCCGACGAGCGGTACCCGGCCTCTAATCACGCTTCGAGCGACTCGGGGACCTCGCTTTGCGTTGAGTCGTTTCTCATCGTCCCCTCTCTGCCCTGCATATAAATAATAAATGATATCGGCGCATACAATTCGAGCTCATCACAAAAAGTTCCCTTGCTGTGCCCCGATTAAGCTTGGTATAGGGTGCGCGCAGCATCGTCTCCCGCATCGCGTAGGATCCGTTTCCCGTTACGTGATGAGCAATCGGAACATCATCGCAAGCATGCGTATAATAATTCAAGAGCTCCATCAACTCTGACTTGTCTTGACGTCCGATCCGCGCGCCCGATTGCTTCACAGAGACGTCTTGGAATGATTCCGGAAGTTAGATTGAATCAATTGTCGTTTTTGGCAGACAAGGCATGTGATGAGATGATCGCCCCTCTGGCGACGATAT
>JAPYYZ010002230.1:0-26386 GCA_030522705.1 Eretmocerus eremicus | reverse complement strand
TCATTGATGAGGAGTGGATACACACGATCACGCGTGGACATGTACCGCAACTGGTACACGATCACGCATGCTCGTGTACCACTCATTTTTACACGGGAAGAGTCAGATTTCACCAGACTGAGCTCGAGAATCGTTCTTTTCTGTCGAAGAATAATCCAAAAGATCTCAATTTCCCCCGACAAGGCGCTCGCGATACAAGAAACACCGCGAAACCCTCGCTGTCCCGGCAGCTCTCGGGCTCACGCTGCCCCTGCCAATCTCCACTCATCCTCCAATCCGCAGAGCCAAGTCCGGCAGGCTCCGCCACCCAAGATCTCGGAACTCATCTCACGGCTGGCAAAGCACATATCGGGCTCGCATCCGATGTGCTTCGCCCTCAAATGACGCGCGGGGCAAAATTTATGCGAACAGCCCGGCTCGATCTCACTCGGCGCAGCCCCTGTCCAGATGGGCGCGAATCAACGCCCGACTCTTCGATGCCCTCGCCCTATTGTTCGTGCCTCTTTGTGCGTGGGTGCGTAGCGGTACGCGAGGCACATATTCAGCTGCGGCGCTCGCACCCCGGAAAATGCGAGTTGACTTTGAATCGCTCGGCCGCGCGAAACTCATTGTTCGCCCGGGGAGCTCGGGCTCGTGTGCTCTTTCACTCTCTATTTTTTTCATTTTTGCCGCGGACTAATGTACGTCGAAGCTGATGAATATTGACGAGGTGGGTTCTATGTAGCAGCCGTTGCGTCGTCTCGGTGAGAAGATTCCTCGAGTTTTTTGCGAGATTGGTGGGTGTGAGCTGGGACGCGTCTGCGTGATTTCCTCGAGCTTCGGCGGGGAAATGATTGGCGCGAAAATGTGGATCTTTTTTTTTATGTGTTCGATATTCCGGGATGCTATTCACTTGGGAAGCGGAAATTCGATGGAGTTCGGTTTTATCGATGGGTAAATTCATACGGGAATGAAATAGGCGGAGCGTCTGCGAAATTTATCAAGATCGGTCTGAACTTGGGTCTCATAATCTGTACCGAAAAGTAGAGTCGTGAAAATTACAAAAGAAACTAACCAAAACTATATTGACGGAAGTGAAAGACGAATACGTTCGGTGTTGTTTCTACTATTGCATCATTGGAGATCCTTTCACTTTTTCGGATTGAGATGAAGTATTGGAATTTTTTCGGAAATTCCCTCTCCAACGATATTGGAGATTAGTGAATGACTGTGGAAAAGATACATGGTGGAAAATCTCATTATCTCTCGATGCTGTCGTCACAAACAAGAAGGTCGGTATCTGCCAAAACGTTCACCTCTTAGAAGTTCTGAGATATTATGATTTCTGACAACTATAATGGCCACAGAACAGGCAGAAAATCATTGTCTAATCATTAAGGGAAAGTAGAAGCTCTACTTCACCGACATTCACATTGAATTGATTCAAAATGAAACAAAACAATATTTAGACAAAGTAGAGTCAATTCTCCTTGAGTATTGACATACTGCACCTCTAAGCTGAATTTTGAAGGGATCCGTGAATAGCTCTTAGAGTAATCTCGTTTATGGTGCAAATACATGATAATTGCACTCCATGGTTACTCCAGAAGACTTTCACAGATCACCTCGAAATTTTACACATTTGTGCATTCTACCAATACACAGGCTAAGCTGTTTTTACTTTTTCAAAATATCGTTTTGTTTTATTTTCAATCAATTTATGATGACTGTCGGTAAGGTAGAGCTTTAAATCTCCTTAGAGGTTACAAATAAACATACAGCAAACCATTGAAAGAGATCACCACGGATCACTCCGAAATTTAACACAGAGGCAAATCTCACCAATACGCAGGTGCGTCTGGAGCTGTTTTCTCGAAATGTTGCGTAGTTTTATTTCAAATGAGTTTATGGTCAATGTCGGTAAGGTAGAGCTTTGGCATGCCCTTAACTAAAGAAGGATGCTTTTCTCGTAACCAAGGAGAAGTTGAAAATTTCAAAAAACATTTTTTTCGAGGATGCAGTTACCGGCTTTCTTTTTCCTGGCGGCAGTGTGAATTAATATTCTGCGAGCTGTGCAGCGTCTACATTATCTCTAATATTTTCGCGAGCCGTTCAAAACGGCCCAGATTGACCACGACCTCAGAATCCTGTGCACCGACGCCAATGAACTATACAACAATCACTACAATCGAAGCTCTCGATGACGCGGTCGCGGAAATATCCGCGCCAACAGCCAGATTAGCTCACCTCCCCATTCCTCTCGAGTCATTTGCATTTTGCTTCTGCCTCCCTCGCCAGGGGGCGTCGACGCGCAAGCCCGCAAACTCCCGCGGGGCGGATGCAGTCATGCATCGCGACCATACTCCCGATTCGTCGCGTCGCATCGCGGAGCTCTTGCCGAGATCGGCGGCCCTCGTCTCGGATTCGGCTCACGCTCGCTCCGCGGCTTGTAAGTGCCCCCCGTGACTCTCTTGCATATAGCTCCGGGACCGGCGCGTCTCTGTTTCTCGGTTCCCGGTGGACCGAATTCATTCGCCGCGTGGCTTCTGACTCGTCTCTCTGCTGCAGTGCCGATGCCTCTTCTGCTCTTGGTGGATTGTGCGGCGGAGGCAGAGACGATTTGAGGGATCGAGGAGTCGGGGAGAGCGAGGATTCTTGCTGCTCGATTGCGCCTGTTGCGTTCGCGAAATGAGGCGAATGACGAGATTTGCTGGATACGGGGTTTGGATCTGTCGTTGTAGTCGAATCGATTATTCGTTGGCGAAAATTGTCGGGGGTTCTGAAATTCTTGCTTGTTAGATGGGAGCATGCAGTAGCTTTTTCTATCCCCTCATTCTCTTGAGATGTGGAGGCTTTGCGAGAGCAATTTTGAATGATGCCGTAGCTTCCCTTCGATACGAGGAATCTGGTACAGATGAATTCTCACCTCTCATGTTTCCAGCAGGTTAGTCCATAGCAACGTGATTAAAATACATCAAAAACGAATCTGAAGTATTGAATGAATATTCACAAGTGGCGACGTCTGCAAAAATTAACATCAATTGAGGCAGTAGAAATTTACATTCTCAAATTTTCTGGAGAGTTTTATTAATGAATATTGAGATTCTTATTGTTTTCATTCTTCTTTCACTTGGAAACCGATCTAGATTCACAACCGAAGCTCTGTCTGCTCGGATTTTGAAAATTACCGATTAACTGAACATGGATTTTAATATTACGTCTCTCGTACGCTCGGCTG
This sequence comes from Eretmocerus eremicus, assembly GCA_030522705.1. Classification (NCBI taxonomy): domain Eukaryota; kingdom Metazoa; phylum Arthropoda; class Insecta; order Hymenoptera; family Aphelinidae; genus Eretmocerus; species Eretmocerus eremicus. Next base: position 23,169 of record JAPYYZ010002230.1, on the reverse strand, counting down.
CATACTCAGGTGTAAAACCCCCGAATAAAACAGATAAGCACTCATCGACATCAGTTACGCAACGAAAGAGAAAGAGAGCGAGACTTCATTCTGTTGATTTTCATGACTTCGTTGAAGTATAATGTGCCTTGCTTTAAGGTGTATCAACTTGTTTCCGTGTTATTGACTCTGCTCAATCAGCCGCAATAACGATCGTAAAATTCATAGATTACCGAGATGGAACCATTTTTTTTCTACTTCTTATCTTCCGAACTTTGCTGGTGAATGCCGAGTGATAGTCTCTGAGGCAAGTTAAACTGAATATTGTGCGTTAATTTTTATTTCTATCTAGATGCAAAAGGAAAAAATGAGCGCATTTATAGAATTTACCGCAGATCTCAAAATTATCACCGATTGATGAAATTCTCCACATTGATTTCAATAAGTACAAGAACTCCGGCACCTGTTGCCTACTGTACGATAACGGAAGTAATTCATTGGCGAAATCATGCTTGAAAGAAGGTATTTTCATAATGAGGCCGCATTCTTCCAGATATTTCCATCATTCAATGACGATGCCATGTAAAATTAATGAGAATATTGAAAAAACAACGCAGCTGTATTATGATCGTGTAGTCCTCTGAATGCAAGCATCTGACGTGGTAACATATGATCCTCAATATCTGAATTCTCACAAAGCCTCAGATTGACGAGTGAGCTCAACGGTTTCGTTGAAAAATCCCCCCACAGCAATCAAAACTCGCCAGTCAATCTTTCAAACACCACAAGCAAATACCTGCATAAAAAACAATCCCCAATAGAGAGGAAAACGACAGCATTGGCTCGTCGCGTCGCCCATTAACTCGCGGCCGCTCAACTTCCTCTCGAGCTTACTCGCGTGCATCGCTCCGCGCGCGCGCGCACAGAGAGAGCCATCCTCGAGCGACAATTTGCAGAGCGGAGCTCGAAAAAAGAGGACACAAGCGAGGAATCGTTCTCCATTACGGCAAGCCAAACTCTTTAGCCGCAATCGATGATAATTATCATGCGCTCAGCCGAGCGCGTCCGCCCGTTTCTCTCCCAACCCAAGCCCCTTTCGCGCGATAGTAAAAAAAAGTCGCGGCGACAATTATTACGCTCTCTCCGGCGAGGGGGTGGGTATATTTGTCACGTCCGTTTTTGCAATCGGTCGCGAAATAACTCACGCTCGCGCAGCGCTCGAAATTGCGCAATTACGAGCGCGAAGGACGCGTTTATTTTTCCGCGAGCGCGCGCGGCCGCGCAAATATTTGCGGATTTGCCAGCGTCCACAGCGGCTTTGGCCGCACTTAGGCGAGGCAGCGAGAGCGAGCGGGTTCGAGCTATGTAGCGCACACGTGTGTACGAGGGTGGCGCTAGTCTCCCGGACAAAACGCTTACTCGACCGGATGAGCGATCGCTCGCGCGAATCTCGGGGCGCGAGAGAGCGCCGCGGCTTTCCGTGTTTTGGCTTTTTGTTTGGCGCGCTTGTAGCTCGAAGCCCGAATCCCCGAGTGATGATGTTACCCTTGTTTTTTGCTCGCTCGCTCGTGCGGTCGCTCCAGCCCAAGTTCGTTCCGCGTCAATTCCCGCGGGAGGAAACGAGCGCGAGCGAGCTACCCGGTCTTTTGCCGAATGCTCTTGGCGCGATGTTTCAAACGCAAAGTCAGGTCCACACTATTTTCTGTGGGTGGGCGGGATATGATTATCCGACTGAGGATGTGTATGATTATGGATTATCTATAGATGGATTAGACTCATTACTGTCTGATCGTGGACCATCTGGTGAGGATAGAATGACTCATTCTACTTTCAGAGTACTGTTTTCCACGCGAATGCCGGAGCAATCAAACAATAAAATTTCGTCTGAAAAATTGCACTTCTAACCAAACCTAGATTTGAGAAATTAGTAAGCGTTGTGGAACTTTCTGCGCTTTGAAATCAGAAGAAGAGTCGAAGATTTCCAATCCAAAAACGCCTAGTCGTTCGACTCAACTTGTACTATACAAAAGATCGTCAATAAAGTTCCCGACTCAGAGTGAATCGAGAAGCTAAAAACGCACGGAGAGCTGATTTAAAAACGATGTTTTCTATGTCTCAGAATAATTTTCCAAAAGAATAAAGCTTTCACATTTGGGTCTACTGGATTCGCCTCGGGACTCGCGAATGAACCACTCATTATCGTCGCAACGATGATTTGGTCAAGGGTCACATGAGAAAAACATCCCGATTTGTTCAATGCAAAATTTGAGTTGATGATTGGGAATCATGAAGTATCATTATTTGAGTTAGAACTCAGAAGGTCCCCAACTGGAACAGATCAATCATACTGCTACCAAATTCTTGTGATAGTTGAATAATGGAGGAAGTTCAATTGATGATGAGCTGGTATGATGTAGTAAATTTTCTACACATAGGAAAACCCTAATACTCTTCATTATTTATGGTCGATTCAGATTCATCATTTTAGGTGATTGACAGGTTTTTCCAGGACTCAGAAGATTGAAATCATCATAGAATATAAGATAGTAACATAAAGTCAAGTTATGCAAGGTTCATCCGCATCAAAGATGTTTGGTTTTGATTCATACCAATGTTGATGGATAAATTCCTAAGAGGCACCAACCTTTTTTACAAAATTCTTAAAACCTTCATCCCGAACAATGTCCATCGTAAAGGCCATGAACAGATGTGTTACGGCTATCCGGAGCTAAGAATATCATTTTCAAGAAGAGAAAATTATGAATAGAGATATGCAATGTGAGCGGGATCATTTGCAGTTTTTATTCGTCTTCATATTTCCTCGCTCCTAAGACAAAATAAATGTCGAAGTAATCCATCGATAGACGCGAGTGAAGTATGAGAAGATGAAAAAAATGCAATCAATCGCTTGGCTCATCAGTCGGTATCCCTTGAATCGAGTCGGAAAAGGATCTTTTACCTGAATGAAGTGAACAATGTTGAATTCGTAACGATTTTACGAGAGTTTCTTACGCAACTCGTTGAAGAGGGTAATTTTTCTAGATGGCTCGATGGCAATGCCTCTGGATTGCTGGTAGATACTAGAGGTGTATTGGCAGCTGATTCATCAATATTGTAAACGGAAGTTTAATTAGTTGGCTCGCTCATTAAACTGCCTGACAGCACAGGGTGGCGGAGACGGGAACCGCAGCTTAGCACAGCAATCCTCGAGAATTGAGCATGCCCGCATGCGTTTGCTTTCTTGCCCTGTTTCATTCTTTGGATAGGAACATTGAGCTGCAGGGAGAATCCCCTCAGGATTTCTCATTGTTCGAATGCGATTTGATCTCGCCGTCTTAGACGAATTTAATAGGATCTTTCACAGTTTTCAATAGTTGAACTTTTAAGACAATTCGTACAATGTTAGAAACAGATGAATCAATTTCTTCGTGGGAAAGCCGAGCTGTCTCATAGCGGACAGCGAATATAGCATAACAGTTTTCAGTGAATTTCGAAAAATTTCAAAGAACTTTAAGGTTTGCGTTGCTTGAAATACTCTATTTTCACTCAATCTGATGTCTTTAACTCATATCAAGCTAAACATGATAACGAGGTTTGAATCATAGTAACAGGGATTCAAGTGAATTAGATGATGCAGAGCTATGAATCGAAACTTTGCATCAATTTGACTTGCAAAGGAATATATCAATTTTGGAATCCTACTTGGATGATTCGTAAAACTTTAGAATGAGTTATTTCCAAAGTTCGACAGAGGTTTGAAAGAGAATATTTTATTTCTGTTACAGGTAAGCCATCTTATGCATTGAGTACCAAAAGTCACATGGCAGATCAATACTTGGAGTTCTTCAACAACAACCACGACTCGCAGTGAGCATGTTCATCCAGCCTTGAATTTTACCAACGTTGCGAATATTGCGGGACAGGAAAAACACCCCGGCTTCTCTCCTCCCATTTTACTACCGAAGCGAAATATTTTTCCTCGTTTGTCGATATACGAGGGAAACTCACTAAAATTTCGATGCGCTGAGCACGGAAAAAGCTTTGGAATCCGTCAAAAATGATTTTGTTCTCGTACTCGAGCAAGACCATTGCAAAATATGTGCGAGCGTGTGTTTGCATCGATGCCGGGCATAAATGGAAAAAGCTCTCTGGAGCAATTCATCCAGACACTCGGCACTCCCGATGCATATTTTAATGACGAGACTTGGCATGAATTGGAGAGGCACGGCAGATAGTCACTCTCGCGGCAGATTAATCCTGCTAGACGAGATGCACGCGCGAGTTTCCGATTCGGCTCTTTGCAAGAGCTCTAACTCGTGTGGGCACGCATTACTCTTTTTCTCCCATCCTTCGCCATTAATTCCTGCGCATGCGTGAACAAATGCAATTTTCTGTGAAAGTGGTTGAGCGATTGGGCACTCCCAGCTTTTAATTTTAATGTGAGTCCCTGAAGGTTCCCGTGAACATATTGCTAAGCGTCTGTATATCCAAAGATTTCAAAGGAATATTTCAAGGTAACTCGTGGTAAGGAAAATTTCCAAACCCGGCTGCACTGCAATTAGAACAAAACATTATTCAAGGCATGGTGAGAGAATATCTTTGAGATCGGAATTATTGACAAGAGCGTGGTGATTCGTATTTTTCACTCTTTTCTCAAGTCTTGAAAGAATCCAACGAGTGAATGCTATCGAAAAGATTCTTGAATCGAAGAACCCATTGACATCGTCGCTCAATTCTTCGGAAAAACATTCTATATCAATCCTACGGTCATTCAAATGGATATCTATCTGAGGAATCATCAGAGCAATTTGTTGATTGAGTGTATGAAAATTCATGCTGAGGTACCGAGATATTAGGGAACCGTCTGAGAGGTAAAAGATAATTAGCGCATAAATGCATCCCGTACATATCAATTCTGATATGGGTACCTCTCATCCTCAGAGTTTGGGAGAGCTGTAGCGAATATTCAGTGTTTCTATCATTAATCAAGAAATTCTCATACTCAGAATACTTTTTTCAACATTTGAACCAAGGAATTGAAAACTAACGAGCATACCTCACAGGCCATGTCCCCCATTCACCAACCACTCAAGTATCCGAAAGTCTTGATGATGGAAGAATCTTCGATTCATTCCTCGACCTCGAGTCAAGATTGAGAATCAAAATGGGATGGGCTGGGATCTCATTTGAGACTGCAATTACGAAAAGGAAGATTCATTCCAAGCCAAAACGACGAGGCTCGCCGAGTATTTGAGCACGCGCCTCATCCCGAGTGGTTATCCTCTCCCAACGAGCTCGCAGAGATTCCGGCTGGCTCAATCATCCGAGGAGCGTCTGTCGAGGAGCGGGATCGAATCTCGAGACGCCTCACCTCAAACCGGCCCATAATCCGATCTTCTATTTCAAATGAGATACGAATTATTCAGAGCCGCGATGAACTCTGGATTCTGTATCTGCTCTCGACGGGCCTCGCTCTGATCTCGCGCTCCAAGATTCGCGGGAAACTCGGGGGCCCGTGTTCGATCGATAAGCCGCAAATCCGCGCGCACCAGCCAAGAGGCATAACCCGATGCTCTCGCTTTGCTGGCCATTGTCTGCGAATGAAGCGACTCGCGCGTCTCTTCGCGATTCCCCGAGAAATCCGCAGCAGTTTGCGAAGCTTCCGCCGTCGTTAACTCGAGGACCTACGCTTTGCGAGTGTATAATGTGGCACAGGAGTAGCGACACAAGTCCCTGGGAGGAAGATTGCGTGACGCGGACTGTGTTTCCGTGAGTGGCGACGATTAGTGCGACAAACGAGTGCAGGCGGAAGTACTACTTTACACCCTTGAACTAATCGAATGTTTTTGAGTTTTTCATCTTTTGTACGTAATCTTTTATGCGCGTGCAAATTATGTCAGAAATTCAGGATTATTTCCAAATACTAACCTAAGAAATGAGAAATTCAAAAGCAGTTGATTATTTTTAGTATCCGGTGAGAGCCTTTTCATCTGTAGCTGAGTTCCAACTCCGAAGAGCCCTTGAAAGGCCCCCGATGATGTGGAATGTGTGGGTGCACCATCGTTTCTTAAGTTGCTGGACGCAATACCTTAATAGAGTGATCAAATTATTTATCATCGATTTCCGAGGACCAAATGAAATATTGAAAAGTTCCAGTGTAAACTCTTTGTTCACTAAAAATGAAACCAAAGGAAATTTGTCCTCCGATAAAATTGCTTTGAATCAATCTCATCCTCTCATCTCATCAGTCTCTCCTGATTCAAAAGGGAGTGATATTGTGACTTCAGTATTCAATCATTTTTGAGAGAATTCAATGAGTTCATACGGAGGCACCGTTTCTGGTTTTGACTCGTTGGTTGACATTGTCCTAGAGCTTTGTTTTATCTGTCGTGTACAAATACTCTAATTTCTCTTAAAAGGGCAGAAAGATACTTTGGATTCTATAAAAATCGAAAAGTTTTCCAATCCTCGCTTGAATAAAGTCATCTCGAAGGGTGAGTTACAAAGTTTCCTTGAGCTTCGGAAACGAAACAATTACTCGAATTTTTAGCTGCCCTCTGTTGAAAGCTTACACTAGCACTAGAACAAAGGGACAAGCAGATTATAATTGATGAAGCCGTGAGAGAGGAGGGAAGAGTAGCCATTGGTACTTTTGCACTCGATGCACCCAAGTCCCTAGTGTCAACTTTGAGCAATTAAGGGATTACTCGAAATTTCAAACTAAGTGGACGATCAACTTTGCCGCGTTCGCACTATTCGATCCATCTTGATCAGCCTATGGCTCGGATTAATTGAGTTCGACGTCCCTTCGTATCCCTCTAAGAATAACCTTGTAGCTGCGGGGGAAAATTGGATAGAACATCAGTCTTCTGTGAAGCACTCCGAAAAATTTTCATTTGACACTTTTTTAAATTAGACAGAGGTATTTAGATTCGCTAACGAGATTATGGTCAAATTTCAGAATCCAGCCGAGTTCGATGTCTTCATCCGAATTGTTATTCATCCGTAGGCAGAAATTTCTGTAAAGTTATCCAATTCAACAGGATGTCTATTCCAATTCAGCAATATTATCAATGCTTCAATCAGCATATCTGATTATTTGAAGATGCTGTTAACAAGTATAAAACACCAAGTACAAACTATGTATCGTCATCAATACCATGAAATATTTTCATCAGTAGTTAGAAAGACATCATCTACAGAACTCCATCCACATTCTAAGTTCATGCTATTTCCATACTTAGAAATTTGGATCTTTATTGTAAGTTGATTTACCTATTAAAATATTTCCAAAGACTAATACAGATGGTCCAAAAGTCTTCGATTTCTGTATGACTATGATTAAAAGATCGAAATATAGAACCCACGTACCATGGGTCAATACCGCTGACATGAATGATACTTTTCTGCTAATTTTCCATTCCAAACCCCCCTTTCGTTGAATATACCTTCCTTAAATCATCCTGCGTATCAGCCGTTACTCTCTTTCGTAGTCTCTTTTTTCCATTCGTGACCCACGTGCCACTGTGGACCGTGTAATTAGCCCCTCGAGATAGAGAGCGAATGCGAGCTCGAACTAAAATAAGAAGTACTTTGCAATCCTGATAATGATGAAATATGACTGAACATTTGTTCTTCCAGCGTGCGCATGTTCCATTTGAAGCATCGATGTGAATCTCGGATTTTGTTGTACAAGATTTTCTCTTCTATTTTTGAGAACGCGACGTGGAGCTGAATATTTTGTTTTCAAACTTCTCTTTTCATTTCCTTGCAACAGATTCTGCTGAGAGGAAAATATTTTCTCCGTGTTCTATCTTACGGACTGCTCAATACACTGATTACTTGACATCAGTTGCAACAGGGGAAAACGAAAATAAAGGAAAAGCACATAACAAGTGATTAAGGTGGTTCACTCGGTCACAGAAAGGAAGAGATATCAATGTGAGAGAGACAGATTCCACTTCTGCTGTCAAAAATTCAATAATTTGGTACCGTATGAATGTATAATGAAATCGAGATTTGAGTGAAGCACTTTAACTCATCGAGGAAGCTCTCATATGACTAGGGCTTCCTCCATATTATGTAAAGCATTCAATAACTAGTTGACGACACAATTGAAAAAAAGGAGGAATTCCACCGAACTGTGCAAAAAATGAGTGAAATTCATCCAAGCTGATGGTCATTATCGATTTGTCGTTTGATTGAGGGAGATGAAAGTTAATCGTGTTTTGCATTTACAAAAATTTTGAATCAATTCTTGAGACATGCGCACGTACTGTATTTGCACGAGTACCATCCAAATCCCTCAACTCGTCTGTAATGATACAAGGTCCAGAAGGCAGCTTGGAAATGGTGAGTTTGTAAAATCCTTGAAAGGTGGCCATGGCAAGTATTTCAGATACTTCAAATATATTATTCGAACATTTCATAGAAACTCGCACGTAGTATACCCAGAACACCCGTCCCGAACCAAAAATTTAGTCCTTTTGAAGGTATATGAAATAGTCCTTACCGCAGGCGTGTCAGAAGGCATCTTGTGATAAACGGTATGTCAAAATGCCCTCTAGTAGTCACTTGTGAAATGAGAATTGATCCTGAGACAAGCTAAACAGTAGATAGATGTGTTTCATTTCGTGATGCTTCGAAAACTAAACGTAGATTAGGTCAATAGTTCATTCTTGAAATGTTTTCCACACATGTCTTAAGGAAACAATATTCTTTCCTAGTTGAAAAATCGATTGAATACATTTTCCAAAATTTATGAGTAAAAATTTTGCTGAAAGGCACAAGGTCTCCTCAAATAAAATGTCGTCTCGAGTACGCATATATTGGGTTGGAAAACAAACACAGTATCGTGGATGGTACTTTGCTCTTCGTGGAGATGATCATAGATGGTCTATACTGATGATACTGTACGGATGCTCGAGCGCAATGTGCCTTTATGGAGAATTCTGATTCCGCTCCAGGTGGATATGGGCTCCATAATTCAGCGTAAGCCAAGCCAAGACAGTGTCAAAAGACTCGACAAGCGTAACGGATCGAGCCTGAACCAGCAGTCCTCCGTTGCAAACTGCTTCTGCTGTGCTCACCAGCAAGCACATGTCAGTTCCGCCTATGATCTAATAGCCCCACAGACGACCACTACTGTGCATGTTCTGCATTAGTGTATATTTATCGGTGGCTAACGTATTATTGTCATGAGACGTGAAGAGTAAATGCGTGAATTTGAGAATTATTCATAGTTAGATTCTTTATTTGCGTAACGCAAAAGTACAGTCGTATACAAAAGAAATATTCAAAAGAATCAATTTTGGTCAATCATGTAATCATCACAGTCGTGACCAGTCAGGGGAGAGAGAGAGAGAGAATAATCTCAATTGGGAAACACATCCAAGTGAGGATTCCCAGTCATCTCCCAAACGCGATGAAACTCTTAGAAAATCAAGTGGCTATGTTATCATCATATCGTCAGTATTACAAGGCATTGCACATGGAGAGCCTCCTCCACTCTCTTGGATCTAACCAGTGAGATCGACTGATGAATCAGACGATCTCTGGATTCCCTCATGAGTATAACAATTTGCGGAAATGGATAATTCAGCAGTTTTGGTCATCGTTGCCAGATGCCTTGATGACTCTGTGATAATTCATCCAACCCAGATGACTTATTATCATACAGTCCTTTGGAAAAATGAAGTAAGCATAAGATCCAATTCGTTTTGCAGATCGTCTTACTGATAAGGGAGATGCCAGGTTGTTCAGATCAGAACTTGAGCTAAAACTAGAGGAATATTCCTTGCAGCCTAAAAATATTACATGATCGTTAGCAATAAGTATTTGTCGAATGGATGTATGGATAGATCTTATCTCAATTTAGCTCGGGTTTTCTGTAACGAATCGATCAAGGCTTATTTCACGAAATACCTAAATGGCCGTAGAACTGTCTGGAAACTTTTTTTTATCCTGGTGAGCATGAAGGTTATTTCGTTTGTCACGACAATAGCATCGATAACATGAAACTCGCGAGAAACTATTTTTGAATAGATCAATAGATTCAGAAAATTAAACATTTTGATCAGAAAATTAAACATTCTCTACGCCGTAATGATTATAATGTACGTAATCAAATATTTAGATGAGAATCGAACACCCAAGTCCCGCTCCTCCTATTATGAATATTTCTCATAATAGAACTCAATTTTCTGGGCTATTGCGTTCTATTCCATCGCGTTATGGAATAACCAATTCATATTCTTTTCAAATACATAGATCGCTTAAATATCTCTGATATCGAGAATTCAACTTAGTGATGAAACATTGTCTGAAGGCTCAACATGCTCCTCAAAACTGTATTACTCACTGCTTTCTTGGCAAGCTCTGTATCGGTAATAACCTCACTACATATAATTACTCATATGGAATCCAAGATTGACCTTTACCAATATATCTTCGCAATACAAATCATAGCGAATCCCATAGACAAGTGGTACTCGAAAATTCTTATTGAAATATCATTCGCAGGCTTTTTCCGGCTTTGGAGATGCCTTCCAGACACCGGTTAGTATGCCAGTATTCCAGTCTACTTAATTAATTTTATCACCACGAAATTCTTGGGCAAGCGTTTGAAAAACTTATCGAAGTGAATTAGCTTTGTTCCCGGCTTAGAAAAAAATTGTAGTGACCACACGTGTACGTATTTTTTTCAAAAATTCGACACTCTCCAGAGCAGGGGTGATGAAGAAAAATGATGACTCTGAGAAGACTCGAAAAATTTATTTTAAGTTGGAGACGAATCTGCAGTGTAATTGAGACGAAATACTTGTCATAGATCGGTGATAAGGTCTTCATCAAAAGACGCACGCACCAAGGTGAATAGGGTAGATTATCACATTGTGATATTCATAGAATAATTCCACCAAAGGACAATAGTCATGAAGACGAGGTCTTGCGATAATTTTTGACACGTTCACTGGTACCCACCGGTGGGTCCCGTTTGTCCTTCTCTGCGTGCGGAAAAATTTTGTTGTATGAGAAATAACGTCATGTGGGTCCCACCGCATCCAGAGAAGGACCGCCAATTTTCACTGCCGCAGTGATGGTGTTAAGAGATTGACTTTGCATGTAACGGACTAGGTTGGGATTTTCAAAACTCCAGTTTCTAGACATGAAAACATCGGATGCATATATCTGAGGCCTATTCTTGATACGCTCCTGTTTCCTCAGAGTTGAGCTACACTGCAATTACAAATAGAATTACACCACATCCATCTTCAGCACGCGATAACTCATCCTTCATCATAAGGATCCACCGAGCAAAACATTTGAAATCTGAGTCTGGAAAACATGATTATAGTTCTCAAAAATTTTTTCAACGAGTACTCGAGAGAGTTTAACTAAATAGCTAAGAACATTCGGATGAACTTGTGTCTCTTCTGAAATAAACTTATAACGGGATCATTGCGGAACACTGTCAGTTTACGTGGCAGTTTCGCTACCTTAATCTATACGAGGGTGCTTACTCCTTAGCTCGGTCTGCGACGGAGATTAATTCGCAGTAACCATATGTTATTCTACGGCGAGTTAGCATGTTTTTTGAAGCTTTTTAAAGGGAAGAAAAAGCTTTACCTTACCGACATCCATCATAAATTGATTCAAAACAGAACAAAACAATAATTCGGAAAAGAAACTCCAATCCAAACTGCGTAGTAGCAGAACCACTGTGTAGGATTTTGGAAAATTCCGCGGAATGCTCTTGAAATAATCTAGAACTTGATAAGGTAGAGCTTTTTTATCACCTTAACAAAACTATGAATTCATCCATAATGTGATAGATTCCATATCCGATTCTCTTGATATCCATTATCTCTCAATGACCACTAATTCTCCTTCAATGTATAGGTCAATGACTTCGTCACAAACATTGTGCAATTAGGACTTCAGTTCATGAGAACATTCTCCAGCGCGTTTCAAGGAATCGTGGGAGTGGGTCGTGGCCTTGTGAGAATGGTCACGACGCCTTTTGTGGGTCAAGCTCAGGCCTCTCCACCTGAAAACCCAGTGATTGAACTTAACCTGGGAAATCCGGCAGATAAAAACCCATTCCTTCCTTCTGGAGACTGGAGCTCCGGGGAGACCAGGTCCAGTTTAGCCCCCATCGTGCCCTTGCCTCCGGAAGAGAGATCTTTGCCCCAAAATATTGAAGACTCGACTTCGCCCCTTGAAGCCGTAAGGAATTCAGTTGCATCCGTGCCCATCTCCTCCAGACCTTCAAAATTCGCTGAAAAGCTCATCAGTCTCGATGGAGGGAGACCATCTTCCACTGTCAAAGGATCCAAAAAATCCCCGAAGACTGAAGTTAATCCCACTTCTGAAGGAGCGCGCTTGAATATGAACAAAAATCTGATCCAAGGTATGACTGTAAATCCTCCAAATAAAATTCCCATTGTACCTGACTCTTCGGAAAAATCACTGAATATTCCAAACGCAAATGACACCTCTGAAAATGAGTTGGAATCCGAAGAGTATCCAGATTCAGAGGAATAAGGTTTGAATTTGATCAAGACTCGAATTCAAAGGACTGAGAACAATGCCTTGCGAGAAGCCTGAAACTTGGATGGAAAAACCTGTTAGATTAAGAGAGTGGATCAAAATTACTTGAGGAATCTGCAGATGCGGACGAGCAAGAAGAATTGCACACACATAAAAATTCATCGTTGAGAATATTCACAGGCGCTTGGTGCAGATACGAGAACCCGATGGTGCACATCAGGGACGAAAAAATAAGAATTGGTACTGCATGTAACCTATGTAGCCTAACAGATAAAGATAATAAATTATGAATTCCAAATTGGATTGATATGTAGAATTATTTGCAAATTTCCAATTTGTTGAGATCATTCTGCGTAAAACCGAAAGTATGAGGAGTGCGAAAGTATCTGGGTGAAGTAAGCTGGTTCCTTCCCTGATCCCGCGCAGATAATCTGAGAAAAATCTAGAAAATAAATTTCACTAGCTCAGAATCGAGATTTGTAAGATCAATTCAGAGCTTGAATGGTTCGAAAATCATTTTTTTGACCTCTGAGAAGAATGTGAATGAGCTTTTGTGAGAACTTTTAATGAAGGGATGGCCCGCACGAATGAATAAAACTTTGAGATAAGACCTCTGTGTTTCTGATAAGTTCAAAATTCTATCAATTTTGGCTAGAGACGATGTCTTAATCGCTCTTTCATCACGGTCGGGTCTCAGAACATACAATCCATTGCACCTGCAAGAAATGCTGAAAATTTTCTTCTCTACTACAGGGAGACTTAAGTACTTATGAATTGATTTGTGCCAAAACATGTTTTCCCCTCAACGAGGGGCAATTTTTTTCTCTATAGATTACTCCTGCATATGGTCTAAAGATATTTAAATACTTCTACCGATTCTATATCGATGAAATTGCTCACGGGGCAGCGCGAGCAATTTCATTGCCTTTGGTCTCGGAATTCGATCCGGTGGCACGGGCGCCCTCCCGTGGCGATTCAAAAATAGTTCCCAAACTTGCACCATAATCAATGCTAAAATATTGGTCTCAGGCACTGCTGACGATTGTTTGAAATCAATCAAAACATTTGCCATGGCCAAACCCAAAGACTTATTTAACTAAGATGGAGAATTATCACCTCAATAACAACATCTGATGACTGTACTCTGAAGAATTCACCAAAAATCTCATCCAAGCAGTACTTGATAAAAAACTTGAAACTCGCATTCTCCACTTTTTAAGGATTACGAATGATTTACAAAGTTATAATACGCTAAAGCTATTTTTGAGTCAGTTTCTATTGAAACTTCACATCTCATAATTCAACTTGAGACTTTTGAATGCACTCATCATCATTTTAAAGAGAAGGAGAAAGGCAGAGATCGGGACACCCGAGCGGAATAATTCAATTCACTTTCCCTTGAAAGATTCGTGTGTAAAAAAAGATCAAATTCTTGCATCAAGAAGATTATTTTACAAAGAATTTGATAAACTCGTAGAGTGGAGCGTACAGTTCAGCCAATTGAATATTAAGCAGTATCAAATAGTCACGAGCCGCATAGTCTCCAATAATTGACGACATTGGGGTTCATCGAGGCAAGGTAATCGTACTGAAAACTACATCACGAATGTAAAGATCCATTCTCCGTATGCTTGTAGCATTGGAGGTAACAACTACGAGCGAAGGAGGGGCGATCAAATATTTGGATATCCTCCGTGACGTTCGATACTACGTTCAATAGATATGAGTCATATGTAAATGTCTTCATTCGCCTTGAGTAAGTGATATGAATACGTGGATCGTGGCACTTGGATTCAGTTATTCAGTGTTTCTGAAATGATCAAGATGGTTGTTAAAACTCTTGTGCTAGCTAACTTACTCGTCGCTTTGGTCTCGGTACGTACTCGATACGACTGATTACATCTTCCATACATGATTATCTAGCCCCTGTAAATAATGTATCCTGTAAATGTATCCTGTAAATTTATCCTTACAATTCTGATCCCTCGCCCTTATTATACCCCCTATCGAAAATGAAATATCTCTGGTTGAACTCCTCAAGCTGAGAAATAGAAACAAGTCTTCGCAAGGACGTGCTACCCCAACTATTTTGTTTCGTGGAATAGTACTCTAATGTAACCTTTTTTCAGGGTGCTCCACCCAACATTCCAAACACGAGCAATTTGGGTAATTTGCTCCCGAATGGCAATGTCGGGGCTAATTTCGACATCAATGCAGGAAGTAATGGGCTACTCGGCGAGACTGGAAGTTTTCCGAATATTAATGATCCAACGCGGGTGAGAATTATTCATTATCTGGTCACGATTCAATGATTTCTATGCCGATGATACTAATTAATTGATGAGACGATCTCATAACTCATTAAACTACTTGTCACATCGACCAGCCTCAGTTGATTGAGGATTTCTTGAAAATATGACATAATCAGGCAATTGAGAGTCGACTGCCGTTTCCAAATATTGACATTTTTTCTTCTCCTCTATCCGGCAAGCCATGTCGTGAAAGAGATTATGGGAATTTGTAGTTCGAGCCTCGGAGCTCTCCTATTCATAATTCGATCTTACGCTCAAGCGCAAATCATATAATTCTCTCAAAAAATTATATGCTTCCTGAGTATTTTTGATATTGCCTGAATATTTTGGTTTATTTACTTTACTTTACTGCGACGATTCTCAGTCCTACGATGAGACGAATGAATATTTCCAAACATCCAATTCTCAACTGTGGCAACTTCCAAAGTATGCTGACCTAAGATGTCTTTCATTCGCAGCAAAAAAGTTTCTTGGAGCACGTCGCAGAGATACCTGGGCTTTTCATGAATATGATTGCTCATGGTTTCAAAACTGTCGCCAGCGGGTTCAGCGAGGGCATGAATTTGGTGAGAGTGCCTATCGACATGATAGTGAACATGGGCCGGAGCATCATAAATCCGATGACGGATCAGGCGGCGAACATGCTGAATCAGGTGACTGGCACTCAATCGGGTGAGGTGCTGAGGAACGTTGTGAAATCAGGATCGGATGCCGTGGACAGTGCCATGAATGGAGGAACTAAGGTCGTGGATTCGTTAGCGAGAGGAGACGTGGCTGGCGCTATGAATGGTTTCACGGACACCGCTGGCAACATGGTGAGCAACGGGCTCAGAACAGCGGGCTCAATGACGGACGCGGCTTCCAGTTTTATACCCAAAAACACGGGAATTCCAGCACTGGACAGCATCGGCACCATGGCTAACGGAGCGGGGAAGGCAATGAATTCGTTGTCGAACGGAGACTTATCTGGTGCTGGAAAGAATGTTGCGGATGCAGCTTATAACGCCGCGACTCAGCCGTTGGCCAATGGAATGAATGTGCTCAACTCTCTCACGGGGAGATCTGCAAGTAACTCACCAAACTTCGGTGGCAATTCAGTTCCAAATGCCGAGCAATTAGCAGATATGTTCAAACAGGCCCAGAAAAGTGCGGGGAATGTTCCAAATATGATTTCAAACTTCACACCCGATCAGATGCAAAAGTACCTTTCGCAGGGTTGAACATAGGAATGATCGTCAAGTCATCTTGTTACGATGTAGCATCCCCAGATTTAGGGTTGTACGGAATCTCGTGCTGAGTTTTTGAGCAATGAGTCGTTCGCGAGCAAATTTCACCTTCCTAATTTGATTGCAGAGTGCGTTTCTCGTGTATCGCTCTCACAGATGATTCTTGATTAGTGATGTGCGGTGTTTGGATATGAAGGGAGAAAAGTGCAGGCATAGCTTAACTATAATTAAAGGTATCGAGATCGAACCAAAGACATTGATGACTTTCTTGAATAGATATTATTTGTTAAGAAATATTCCTTTCTGTTGCTCACGCAATCCCTCGTGTGGAAATAATACATTGGTATACTTCTCGTCGAAATAAAACTGTACATAAGCCAAGTCGTGTGTTATTCGCTTCTGGAATGAGTCCTCCTGCATGGAACCCAAGGCCACATTGGCCACTCCGATTATATAATCCATATCGTGACAGATGTACCTATGTAACGTAACATTTTTTGTTTTGTGGACGAATTCATTCGGAGCCTTCAGAGGCGGAGAATTGCTCCCCCCGTAACCATTTGAAGATGATCACCTTGTATCGGTGCAGGACGTACTACTTTTGACACGGGTTGTCAACGGGTTGTCACGGGTTTCACATACCATCGAATAATACCATTCCATACTAGGACGTCATCATTTCCATTTGTTTTTCACAAGCTCTTTGGAGTTCAAGCTGCCTTACGGAGAATTCGAGATAGGTATACTTATATATCTTCTCCATTCTTAGCGCTTTTCCAAAATGGGGCCCTCCGCTCCCTGATTTTTGGAACAGGAGTTTTCGGTCTTGTACTCCAATGTATAGTCTGACAAATGGACCGGTGCTTCTTTGTCGGCTCGCACACAGATTGTACGGAGATCAAAAAATGGTTATGATATCTGGACAAGGTCCACTGGTGATAAAAAGCAGGCCTCACAATCTGAAATTCGAATCTAAAGTCCAACAAGTAATGAAATTCACCCATTCATCGCTACTCAATCATTTGATTCGGGCCGTTTGGATGAACCACCACAGAACACAAATCCCGCCTACACTCTTTGATCTAAAGCAACCTCGCGATCAATCAGGGTCAGATCGGCTCTCGGTCCCTCGCTGCAGCTCACCGGGTTTCTTACGCTCTCCATCGGCCACTAAAAAATCAAGAAAACACACAGTCGAGGAAGGAGGCTTGCCAGCTCGGTATATAGACTCCGTGGCGCTCGTGAAAAATTCACGCGTCAATTTGGCGCATCAGCGTCTCGGCTTCAGTTCAGCTTCGCGTCTCGCGGAGCCGTTATTTTACGCGCCCGGCCCCATAGCTAATTCATGAGACTCTCGCGCGGCTCAAACGAGGAACCAGAGATTGCACTCCGGCCAAACCTAGTATATATCCCAAGTACGAGATCGCGCGCATCCAGACTCGAAGGATCCGTTTCGTCTTGACGCATTGGGGGACAGGTGGTTCAGTTATATGGGCCATCTTTTTCTTCGGAGGATTTTTTGGAAGCGGGAGATGCGATCGATATTTGCCCGATCTATATTTGGAAGATGGACGTGTGGGTATCTGGAGCGGAGATATTTGCAGAGCTGGTAATGCGAGTGTCTTGTAACGAGAAGCGAGGATCTATTTTCGCGATTATTGCGAGTGACGTTTCGATCGAGTGCTGCTCTCTTTAGATTGACACACTTTCCGAGTATTTGCTCCGGATGTAGATACAATTAGATGAATATTTCAGTAGAGTGAATGATCGCGATTGATCTTCTTCGATTTGCGAGGAGCACAGTGGTGTAATATCCCGCTGGGACTTTTTCAGCTTGTTATTTCCAACATAGCGAGAGGTCGTAACTTCTAACGCTTTTATCAGCCAAAATAACTCAGTTCGTCCTATTGTTGCGACTCGACTTCACGTCGTATCGCACTCGGAGCTCAAAAAATATTATGGGTGTTTTCTATCGAGCTGAATGGAGGAATTTGCTCTGGAATGATACGGAAAAAACATGTTTGTCACAAGCTCGCGTCAGCTCGGCTCTACGAACAATTACAATCGAAACTCATCTCCTTTAGTCGTTTGAGTGATAAGGCTTGTGTTCGATCCTTCTCAAAACTTTTTCTCTTCGAAGAATTTGATTATGAGTGTCGAGCTTGGAAACTCAAATCTACATAAAAAACAATGCCTGATCTTTGACACTAGAAAATAAAATACCTGGTCGAAGAACTGAATAACTTCAAGCGTTGGAGTTTCAGAATCAAACTCGAGTCAAATCTTCAACGGAATAGTGTAATAGTCATCAATATGCCCTACCAAAAAGTATCTAACGACCTCTTGTAAGATATTTACGTGCATCTCGAGTTGCAAGCTCTCAAAGTCTAATCAAAACTCATCGAGTTGCCGAGGCGGTCGGATCCCGTCGTTGATATGAATTCGGAAAGCGCCTTGGTGCCAAGAGCTGCGAATGCACGTGCAACTTCCTTCAATTCTCGGGACGTCACAAACATTAGCGCATTCCTAAACCCGAGCTCGCGTCCCAATTAGCCAGACGTATCCGCGCGTTCGCGTAATAAGCGCCGCTTCGGATTATCTTGGCGAGTATCTCGGATATGTCCCGGACCACGAGTCGATCTTCAGCGGACACAAGTTTGCTGAAACTCCCGATGGTCCGCCGCGAGACTCATTCATGCGCCCCGCTCGCGAAATTCACCCCTCGCTATATACTTGTACAACTACGAGGGCTTTCAATTTCGCGTAATCCTGCCGGAGACGCCTTTGAAATTCCGGTTACGTCATCGCTACTGCGCTCGCTGTCATCGTGACCGGGGGTTGATTAGTGTATACATTTTGAGACGAGTTTCTGAGGCAAGATATTCCGTGAGTGAGAGCTAGAGGGTGGGTTTGCGATGAGATCCGAAACTCAGAGAGGAGTACTTGCAAATTTTTATTGCGCCGTTCTACTGCGTGCATTTGTCATCAGATTTTTCTTAGTGCAAATTGATCGATTTTTTACAGAAATTTCCATATTGCAGATTCGATAGATTTTTGTAGCCTCGTGGTATATTAATGATTTTTACGAGTGAGATATCGATACAGCTGAAAATTGTCTCACGAACGTTTTTCGTATCAGCCAAATTACTGTGTGAATAGATATGTGAATAGGCGTATGAGATAACGCAACTGTCACTCTATGTCAACAAGCACACTTGTTCTCAATGGTATAAAATTTATTGACGCAACCAGACTGTTTGTCGTTCAAAAAAATACGTAAATTGAAATTCCAACGCATTCATTTGCCACTGCGAAATAATTTTTGACTCGTTATCATTTCAAATAATATTATTCACTCGGGTCGTCTCATGATATCAAAATATTGCTCTTACATAGCTAATAATTTTTTGATCATCCCAACAAAATTTGAAATTAACACAAAAATCTTACAACTCTCGAAACCTTAGCATGCAAGTATGGTACAACAATCCCCTGAATTTTGGGAGGATGGAACTATCCAAAACTCGATACTGCCAAGGTCCAAAGCTTGAAATTAATTCGAGCCGTGGTAATGTCAGCTGAGACCGATAATCAGGCTGATAACTTGTTGAGAATAAAAACTGCATTCAATTCATTGGAACTTGATACTGTTTATGATACTCATTCGACGTCAGACTCGTTCAGGTCATTTAGTCAAACATCGGAAGGGGGTGATAGACATACGAATACCTCATAAAGCCGTATAAGTAATCGTCGGGCAATCTAGATCGATACTGATGACGAGTTGTGGGTTTTTTTTGGTTCCGCAAGTAGTAGAATGACTTCCATTCAATAAATATTTCGAATTGCAGAATCCCGTTTATGTCATTAAGATGCATACGTCATTGCCTCGAGACTACCTAGTTTGTGATTCAACTTTACAGAATTCTTATCATGGATATCAAGATATTTTGATCTTTTTGGACTCAATCATCAAACTATTCTTCCGCATTAAACGACGCAATTTGTGAGGCTCATTTGATTCACCAAATTTCAATCATCAATGCTGGAAGCCCTCGTGTGTGCGATTCAAGGTCGTGAAGCTTGATCTCTATAATCCAGGAAAAATGAAGTTTAACCTGAAAACTCTGATATACCAAACTCAGGTATTTTCGAGAAACCCGTGAATTGAGTCATATTCTTAAATGCTTGGCAGAAAATTGAAACATGAATATTCATCCTCGAAGAACAAATACCTTCTGTATATTTGTGTTTGTGAATATGACGTCATTATTTTGGAAGATTGTTCTAGTACCTATACCCATTGCTAGCGTCCGAGATGCTGAAATTTGAACTCAATCTCACTTAGAGTCGATATCAGCCAGATTGAGATCGAAAAATTTCTCTGATTGTAATAACCCTGTTTCCAGCTAACAGCAGAATTACTTCAAAATCAAATCATGAATATCTAGCCTTCGTTATTTCTCCAGTATATTTTTCACATTTTCAGTCGTTCTTTGCAAAAAGTCCTAATATAAAAAGAAATCCACCCTTCCGACAGCACGACCCAAATGAATCAACGACGAAGCTACCCTCGAGGCTGAACTATTCCGCGTGTACCTAGTTTCCCGCAGTCATTATTCACTCTTATTAATGAAAAATGCAAAACAGGATGGAAGGAGCGACGGTCTCGATCAACCCAAGCGAGCGTATCGTCCTTGAATTAGGGTCGCATCAGCGTCAGAGGAGAGGGCACGATATCCCTAATTAGCAGATAAAGAGGGTGGCGAGCATCGACCATAGAGCCAATCTACGACGCTGCAGTCGCTCGTTAATATTGATAACTCCTGGCCACGACTAAAGGGGGGAAAATGATGACTGAGAAAGCCAGGCTAACGATTGACGAATCATCCCATCAACTCGGTATTATTTATTCAGGCCAATGATTTTAAAGTAGGTACGTCTCAGGCCCTGCGACAACTTTTACAGTCACGCGGGGAGCTTGTGAATCATTAGCACACCTACGAGTGACAAACTTTGCCAATCTGTGAAATTCATCCATCCCCGACTGCCCGTCCTCCAGCTTCGTAATTATTGCACAAGTGCGTCATACGATTGCGGCCGCGAGTGCGTGAATTATTTCTCGCTTGGTCGTCACTGCCAACCTCGGATGACTCTGCGCTTGGAATATTCAGAATATTTTGCGAGCGAACGCCTCCGTGCCATTCGATATCTGGAAGGAGAGATGCGGCTCATCTGGGTCATCGGCTTGTGACTCGTATCGATCCTGGCGCGTCCTGGTCTAAAAAGGGACCGGCTCCATGAATCTTTCGCAGTCGCTCTCCTCCATCCGGTGAGATCGCTTGTACTCCTCGGACAATGCAGACAAATGCCCTCGATCTCCGCGATGGAACGTTATTGATCCTCTCGTGATGCGCCGGGGTGGCGATGGAGGCGCTATTTTAGGGTCGCAAAGGGTCACCGGACCATCTCCGGTTTTCGAGTTGCTATCGATATTTGCAACTTTTGCATTACAACAGAAAGTTGCACGTCAAAGTGTCCGTGAGAAACGGAGCAATCTAATGTATAGCGATGAGTAAATTTCACGATAGTTCAGGGTACTGTGTAAGGACACGAGTCACCCGTAGAGGTATCTTCGAGCTGTTTTGACGACTCGTTTCTGGGTCATTACGAACAGATAATAATTGGATTGAGAAATCATCCTCTTCCCGACTTTGAGAATTAGTCGATCAATAATCTTCTCTTTCAAACTTTTTCATTGATCAAAGAGACTCAGAAGCCCAAAACATCTTTTAACTCAGGCTGATACATCTGAGGCTTAACCCCCTGACTCGAGACATCCACATACGGAGGATTCTCGACCGAAGTGACGCGAGTCCACTTTTGAGAATGCTAAATAGTAGATCTTGATCTTGATGCTACTAATATTCTGTTCAAGTTTGACATATTAGACAAAATTTTAAGGTATTGAGAAACATGATTTGAATTGAAAAAATTCGCGACAAAGGTTTTTGGAAGAAATTTTAACCGTACAGATCAAGATCACGAAAAAGTTCGATAAAATGCACTTTTCCACTTTGGAACCTCTTGTTGGAATCGGTCTCGAGTTTTCAGAAAAGAAAGAGAAAAGTGAATTTGTTAAAATTTTGAGGAATGCGTTTTTCTCGCATCCAAGAATCATTTTGCGGCTTCTTGTGAGTTTCTCCTTCATTCCACGACTCATTTCATGCATTCTCAATGCCATTGATTCGAAATTAGATGATATCTACATCTACGTACTGAGATATAGTAACCAAAAAATGTGAACGGCTTAAAGGATCCTTTTGTCCTCTTCAATAAGCACCGCGTCGAAAAATTCCACTTCTATAAAATATTAAGCTCCGAAGGTGTTTTAGAAAAATAATCAGTCCAACAATTCAAATAGAGCAAGAGCAGCTTTGAGCTCTACTACGTCCGCGTCGTAGATAACCAATTTGAGTCAGGTACGACACTTGGTAACAATACATAAATACTCTTTGTGCTTCCATAACGCCTCTATACTGCGAGGTCTGAAATGTAATAATTTCTAACTTAAAATTAGACGAGCAAATGATCGGCAGCTTCCTTTGCCGATGCTACGACGAGACGCCGGTCCGGCGAAACCCTCGGCGAATAACTTACTGGTCCGGCGGAACCCTCGGCGAATGACTTACTTTTTTCTGCTGCTTAGATCGATCACACCTCGCATGCGTGCGATCGATCTCTCGGGGATCCTTCGTAGTATTCTGCTGCACTTTACTTATAAGTTGCTAAAAGAGCATTCTACTGCCACATTGTCAAGCATATAAAACAATTAGATACATTTTATAAGCGTTAAAATCAAGCGTTCAAGCATATACAACGAATGTGCGACTATTTCACTCGCATCATTTTAATGCGTGTTTCGCGTGTATCTCAGCACTGGAAACAAATTTCCTTACGATTCTGGGCGCGTTTTATGCCTAAAACTATCTATTACTCGAATGGATGTTGAACTAATGAAACGCTGAGGCTGCCGCGAAACAGTATTGCATTTCGGAGTAAAATCGTCGTTATTCGAGCAATATAAAATAGCATGCAAAAAT
>JAPYYZ010002229.1:0-18802 GCA_030522705.1 Eretmocerus eremicus | reverse complement strand
TACTTCTTCAATGAGCGCCTGTAGATAGGCAACGCTCTGTGGCGAGCGTGCCTGGCGCTAGTGTGGTTGCCATGTGGCAGGCATGCTCGTCACAGGCTTGAACATATTCTCGCGAGGTAGATTGGCCAATTTCAAACAAAAAAGGTCTCTTGTTATTTCCTGCTGAAACGCATTGTTCTCGAGTTACGAGCCTTTGGAAATTGAAAAAATGCGAATTTTGCCACTTTCAGCTTCGATTAAAAGCAATAACAAAGTGGAATTCTAATGTTGCCACTGTTCATAGTTGTTCATTTGGATGTCGTCGACAAGGTCCGAAGGCAAGATGCGATGTTTCCGGCCCAAAACCCATTGGTTCTGGTGGTTTTAGATGAGCAGTTTAGTGTGTATTCAGTGTAGCTATATACATCGTCCAGCCTACTTCCAAAATCAATGAGTATTGGACCGGGAATATCGCTCCTTGTCACTCCATCTTATGAAAGACATTCGAGTCAACAACTATGAACAGTGGCAACATTGGTTTCCCTTTTTGTTATTGCTTTCATTCAACGCTAACAGTGACAAAAATTGCGTTTTTTCAACTTCTGAAGGCTTATGACTCAAAAAAATGCGATTTAGTAGAAAATGACTGTACACCTTTTTTGTTAAAAATAGGCCAATTTACCTAGTAAAAATAGTTTAAACTCTGTTAATTTTCTGGATATTTCAAACAAATTCGATTAAAACAAATTGTCACGCGATTTGCGCCCGGGAACATGGATTTTGTGATCAAGAGGTTCTTCCGAAGAGGATTCCGCAAAAAATTGCATCTGAATATTTTTCCATGCGATGGCAGCAACTCCGCCTCGACTACGAGCCGCGGCCGCATCGGAACACTGCATGCGAGGCAGCGAGAGAGCTGATGCAGCGCATGGCTCAGGAGAGTGCGAGCGGCATTATCCACGCTGCGACGGCCCCGCGCATGCCGCTGCCCACTCTTCTGCGTGCGCGTATGCGCCACCGAGCAAAAGGCTAAATATACTCGCGCGCGTGTGTGTGTGTGCGCGCAGTATTCGTGTATCGACCCTGGATGATCGCATTATAGTAACCATGGCGCCATTGAGCGGCTGCCGCATGTAGCTCACACGCGAAGGAACCGCTCAGTTGATAAAAATTAGCTTTGACATGCCCTTAAATACTCTTTGACCAAATCTCCTTCTCAATATTTGAAAAATGTGTGAGATCTCGATGTCTTAGCTAGAACTGAATATTTCCGAGTGACTACGCAGAACAGTCTATCTTTGACCATAAAATCACACCATGACTCATATTCTTATTGTGAATACCTCTCTTATAGCCAACGACAGTGAGCAATTATTCCCCGGAGCTTATTCTCTCTCAAATGGAGAAGGGCTCTTCACCGCTTCATTCACGTCCAATGCAGAGATTCGTTGCGTCTCTAGATGTGGTAACAGATTGTGTTCCTTCATTGAGACACGGATGTTCTACCATATGGACATGGCTCAAAAAGTGTTCCTCCATCGGGACATCATTACCCTCTAGTATTTTGATTCTTGTATTTTTTTTACTGCTTCAAGAATTATTTTAAGGACCGATTTTGGTTTCCAGGACGATCATCCATTCTACAAATATCTGATTTCTCATATCACACAACTCTCAGAGAGCAGGAATCTGCTCTCAACCATGGAATCCCCGCAAAAAATGTTCCCCCATTGGTACTGGCACCTCAATGCTCATGCCAAAGTACGCATTCATCATAATTCTTGCCTCACCCTCATGAAGATACGAATAGACCATTTTATGAGCTACCACTGAAGTTGAAATAACTATGGTAGATAACGGACCTTGCCTAGGATGGCGAGAGGGAGATTCTAAGCCATATCAATGGATCCACTATAATGAAACTCTTCTGAGAGCGAAGAATCTAGGAGCTGGACTACTCTCTTGTTTCCCGGAGCCTCAGAATCACAACTTGATTGGTCTTTACTGTCAGAATTGCCCTGAATGGATTTTAACAGAACAAGCTTGCTATATGTACTCGTTGGTTCTTGTACCTCTGTACGACACATTGGGACCTGATTCATGTGCATTCATCATTCATCAAGCGGAGATGTCTCTAGTAATATGTGAAGATGACACTAAATGTAATCTCATCCTCGATAAATCCCCAAGGTAAACTGTAGTATTATAATCTCTCGCACTCCTCAAGGGCATACCGGACCAAACAGTTTGTACGATGGTCACTGTATACAAGGACTGGAATCCATAGTCGTTTTTGGAGCCAGAGCAAGCCCCTAGTAAAAAAGACCGAGTCGGGTACCGGAGTCGGCTACCCGAGTCTTTTAACCGACTCGGGTACCGGACTCTGGGATCCGTTTCAGAAACCCGACTTGGTTACCCGACTCGGGTCAAAATTTTTTTCTGATATGGAAGAGAGAACATTGCCCGCCACGAGTGCGGCATCAAAAGAGCTTATTCGAAGTCGTCTGTTATGAATAAGTCACCAAATTTGCATTGTAACCTAGTTGCTAGCTCCACCATTAGATGATGCATTGAAAAAGTACTAGTCAGCACTTGCCAATGTTGATCTCGTAGAATGCGCAAGATGAGATGCTGGAGTAGCTATATCAGGTTCCTGGAGATGGAGTCCATAACAGAAATGAATTGTCTCAATCAGATTTTCCCGATGAGTCATTTCTTATTAGTCATTTCGAATGAATCATCTGAAATGGGTTATTTCCTCCTATAAGTAATTTCTCCAATCCGTGAGCCATTAATTTTAGGCAGGGTTACCCATGGCTTATAGTCAGAATCTGGCGCTCATTCATGCTGATAACTGGTGATCAACCTCTCAGTCACCCATGATACCAATAACACAACCTGACGTACCACGAGGTAGATGAGAAGTTTGTCATGGTATTCACCCTTGATGGTAACTATCTTGAGAGGACAGTCATAGGCCAACGAATGCTGAGCCAGGGTATGGATCGGATTCACTACATCATACTGTGACTCATAGCCAAGAACGAGATTGTAATGCCAATATTGGTTTTTGATTGACAAATCATTTCTGGTGATGTAACTCAATTCTCGAGAAGGAGTAGATATTCAATCATCGTTCCTGATAGGTGATTCAGTAGGATGAATTTCTCACTCCAGTTCCAGGCTGATAGATCGACCTGCAATGGATGCGGGAAATAAATAGCAAGAATCATCCGCAACCCAGTAACGCAAAGCCGTAACATCGAGAATCATCCATGAAGATGATAGATCTCACCTGATCTTGCAGTGGGCACTTTTGTCTTGGAAGCAGTCCTCTTCACCGCAGGGAAGATCAACCGACTCTAAAGATGTAGACCGCATTCTGTGTCAGCTATTAGGATTATCTCTCACCAAGACTGAATATGAATGTGCAAGGAGCAAAATCTGGTAGGCTCTACTATTGCATGCGACAGGTTCAGTGGAATGCGGTTTTAACGACAGCTAGATTCCAAGGTCTCATCTCACACAGTTAGTATGAATATCCTAACGCTTAATGATGATGTTCTATACCCAGTCACATCACTGATATCTAGCGTCATTCACACTCTTGAGGCTAGAAAGAACACGAAGTGGAACGTATGCTCTTCGAATGGAATCTTATCTGAGGCTGAAAATATAGTTATACTTGCACCAAGAATCATGTTCCCGGAAAATCAGCATCTGTAGCCAGAATTTCCTGGAAGTCGAGGAAGAATTTCCTCACCTGAAAACGGGACACTTGAAGGCAGACTTTATAGTACGTAGCGCGGCCGCATCGATGATGAGTTCTTCACCGCTCATATATGTCTGCAGTGAACTCTCTGAATATTTTAATGAGCGACGAATGGAGGACATGAAAGTAAATGATCCGGCGGCTGCGATACCAAGTGCAAAGAGGAGGAATTCCGGGTTCTCGCGAATTCTGGCTAATCTCGGCAACCACTCATGATGCGGTTGTCGTTGCACAGCTGCAGTTTGGTAGAATCTCAGATCACAACGCTCAAGATGCAATGTCAGTCATCGGTTTGCATAGCGTTCAAAATAATGTAACAAACAATGACTTGATTGAAATGATAGAAAAGAGCAACTCGGGCAAATCTAGTTCCTGACCAATGTCATTTTCTAAAAGTTACTTCGAATGAAAATTCCCAATAATATCATTGCTGCGAATGCACCGTTGCAACCTGAAGTTACTTCTGGTCAGGAACTGGATTTTGCCCGAGTTGCTCTCTTCCACCATTCCAATCAAGTCATTGTTCGTTACGTTATATTTAACGATTTGCGTACTGATGACTGACATTGCATGTTGAGCGTTGTAATCTGGGATTCTACCAAACTGCAGCAATGCAACGACAACCGCGCATGATGAGTAGTTGCCGAGATCAGCCGAGATTTGCGAGAACCCGGAACTCCCGCTCTTTGCTCTTGGTATCGAAGCCGCCGGATCATTACTTTTCATTGTCCTCATTCATCGCTCATCAAAATATTCAGGGAGTTCAATGCAGACATAGATGAGTGGTGGAGAACTCATTGCTGATGCGGCCGCGTTACGTACCATAACCTCTGTCCACACGTGAGATGCTGATTTTCCGGGAACATGATTCTTGGTGCAAGTATAACTATATTTTCAGATGATTTGGGTATCAATCATCATCATGCACCATGAAAGATCTCTGTAGCATCATTTTCTCAGATAAGATCCCATTTGGAGATCATACATTCCACACTCTGTTCACTTCTAGTCTCAAGAGTGTAAATGACGCTAGATATCAGTGATGTGACTGGGTGTGAGGAGTCAACATTGAGCCTTGGGATACTTATCATAACTGTGTGAGGCGAGACCTTGAAATCTAGCTGTTGTTGTATTGGCATCCCACTGAATATGTCACATGCAATAGTAGAGCCTCCCAGATTTTGCTCCTTGCACATCCATATTCAGTCTTGGTGAGAGGTGATTCTAATAGCTCACACAGAATGCGGTCTACATCTTCAGAGTCGGTTGATCTTCCCTGCGGTGAAGAGGACTGCTTCCAAGACAAGAGTGCCCACTGCAAGATCAGGTGAGATCTATCATCTTGATGGATGATTCTTGATGTTACAGCATGGCATTACTGGGTTGCAGATGATTCTCGCTATTGATTTCCTGCATCGTTTGCAGGTTGATCTTTCGGCTTCGAATCCAAGTGAGAAATTTATCCTACTAAATCACCCATCCGAAACAATGATTGAGGATTTAGTCCCTTTCGAGAATTGAGTTACATCACCAGAGATGATTTGTCAATCAAAAACCAATAGTGGCATTCCAATGTCGTCCTCGGCTATGAGTCACAGTATGATTTAGTGTATCCAATCCATACCCTGGCTCAGGATTCGTTGGCCTATGACTGTCCTCTCAAGATAGTTACCATCAAGGGTGATCACCATGACAAACTTCTCATCTACCTCGTGGTGCGTCAGACTATGTTACTGGTATCATGGGTGATTGAAAGTTTGATCAGTAGTAATCAGCATGGATGAGCTCCAGATTCTGACTATGAGCCATGAGTAACCCTGCCTTAAATAGATGACTCAGGGATTTGAGACAGTAAAAATAACTTATCGGAGGAAATAACCCATTTGGAATGATTCATGAGAAATGACTCATTTGGGAAATCTGATTGAAAGAAATCATCTCAATTATGCACTCCATCTCCAGGAACCTGATATAGCTATTCTAGCATCTCATCTTGCGCATTCTGCGAGATCAACATTGGCAAGTGATGACTAGTACTTTCCCAATGCATCATCTGATGGTGAAGCTAGCGATTAGGATACAACAAGAATTTGGTGACAAAAGCATAACAGCGATCCGGAACAAGCTCCTCCAATGCCGCACTCGTGGCAGGCAATGTCCTTTCTTTGGATATCAAAAAAAAATTCCGGCCCGAGTCGGGTTACTGAGTCGGGCTTCTGAAATGGGTACCCGACTCGGTCTTCCTCAGTAGGAAGGGAATTGCTTGTTTGGTAAGTGCTAGAACTCGGAACGAGTTCCCAATCTAGGTCGCGATGCATAGTCTCTGCACAGCAGAAGGTCAACAAGTGATTCGAGATTACAGTCGGACAGCTGATGGGTTTGATCAATTTTCCCCGCTCTTCCGGCTCTTCGTAATGACATGGGTAATTTGAGAGGCGGACGCGATGATGAGAGCGGGATGGAATTGGTTCCATCACATGGAGAATACAAATTCCTCACGAAATTGTAGCCCCGGCCTCTCACAAAGTTTCGTCGCGGGCACACACACACGTGCGGGCGCGTTGGTACGCCCGGCACGCTCGCAGATAGCGCACTATGGTTCATGCCAACACAACTTCGTCTAAAAATCCGCTTCACTTGAATTCTTAAGGTATCGCCCGAGTGCAAGTAACCGAGCCGGTGACTGTTTCAGTTTGCCGAGACGGTCCGTGGTAAAAGGAAATTTTCAACTTCTCCCCCGCTCCAAACAGTTGATCGTGGTGAGTTGGATTGATGCCGAAAAACTTGATGAGCAAGCTTCACAATAAAATGGAACGAGAATTCCATGATGAATGAGATGATTGATACTGACGAAGGGATCCGGGTCACCGAATTTTGCCAAGATTGTTTCACTGACTCGCACCCCTGCGACTCGAAGAAATCCAGGCATCTCCATCAAATTCGCCTCTTGTTCCAAGACACAGCTACAGACATCAGCATTGCTCAAATGGATCCGTGTCCAAGGGTCAAATGTATCGATGTACTTGCAACCCTTAGGTTATTGGCTGCGTGGCCGGATAGAAGGTGCATTTGTCGGAGATATTCCAGATTCTTCATTTATTCGGTGGTGCGAGTGTTCCAACAGTTTTGGCGAAGATTAGTGATCCTGAAATGCGGCACTATCTTTGAAATACGATTATCGAAGAAGCTACAGGGTTGGAAGGATTGGAGGCTGTACGTAGATTCCAGTTGACTGAGTTGGCTTCCGAGTTGGTGATCGGTACTACCTCTCTGGATTTCTCCGACTGATTATGCGCAAAAGTCAGTCGATTTGACTGTCGGAGATCTCACTCAAAATTGACTGAGTTGGGCGCACAGTCAGTCGAAGGAATTTCGAGGAGATTCACATAACCGAGTGGTAGTTTGATTGAGCATGAAGTATCGAGGAAGGGTTGAGATATCGCGGAGGAAATGATGCCCGAGCAGCCTTCATGCTTGTTTGGACAATCTTCGTCTGAGTCAGCGAGTCGATCCTTCTATCGAGGTCGCGGAACACACAATTTGTTGTTACTCGCTATGTATTCCTCATGTACTATGGATTCCTTACCTGGTCCAGATTGTACACAAGATTCAAGTCCACAGCGAGCGAACGAGATTGCATTGTTTCGAAATCAACCCATCCAAATCACGATCTCCAAGAAATATGCGGTCTCGCGAGAAATTGAATACGATAGCAGGCTTATTCTGAGACGACGAGACAGCTGCAAATCGTGGAGATGAAAGCAAATGATATATTCAGTATGGCCCTCTGTTCCTCTGGAATATGCTCATCTCGGCCAGTAAATTGAATTTCCACCTGCCAGTCGCGTATACCGCGAACCTTTGCGATTCCTATCATGAATTGCGTGCACAGTAAATCCAACCCCAGAATAATCGCGAGAGATAGCTAATGAATTTTACTGACAAAAGTGGAATCCGAGGAAAGTTGAGAGCTGCACACTCGCCACGCCAGTTAGGCAACTTGGGAGGCCAAATCGGTGCACCGAGCCGGCGACTGCTGTCAAAACTCACTTTTGCAACCAGATGTGTTGATGCAATCACATGTGGAGTTTGTAGCGTATGATAAAGCTACATGCAAGAATATCCTCATAAGTAGAGTGGCAATATGAGTGATCGGGCAAGATCACAAATATCGCAAGTTTAGCGATCAGAGTAGAGCTTGATGCAAGGATCGACCGGCATAACTACAACGCATAAGTTCCGGCAAACCCCTCGGGTGATTGCACAGGAAAGATCGGGGTCAAACGATCAGTACTCAAAAAGCGCGAGAAGCGCGACGCTCTCTCTTACCCCTGGATCAGTCAAGTCAGTACGCGCGTCGCGTGACCAGTACTCGCAGCCCCGGTCGGCCTCCTCATTTCGTAATAACCACTTGTATTGGTGGAATAACAGTAGCTTCAGATCATTGCATAGGTCTCCTTCCTCTGAGATGCTATTCGGGTTTGAATAAAGTAGTAGCTATTCCAGATGTCTCTCGTTGTGAATTCATCTAGCTAATCCCTTCCATAATCCCGGCGAGGCAGGACCTCGTTTGTGGCGGAGGTCGAGGGCCCTTAGGACGTCACAGATTTGGTGACAGTGGTGTCACTCCAATATGGAGGATTTGGATTTTCTCAGCTTATCCCTATCGTACAAGATGAGTTCGGAAAGCCGCACCTTCACAAGAAGGATGTTTGCAGTGGAGTTTGCTCCTACAAGCATCGCAGCACGAGGGTGAGTCGAATATTTCTATGTTTCCATCCCTCGTGGGAAATGACGCGGAGCAAGGACTTCCTCCCAATTGATTCAATTTTACAGATACAAAGCAAGATGGTCTAATCTGGTTCTCACAGGTAGAAATGATTTCAAAAGTCATTATGATAGAATATCTCATAGTTTTGCCGCAAAAAATATCGTAATCGCATAGTGTGTATCATTTGAATTTCTCCAATCAAAATCTTATCAGCTGAGAAAATGTCCTCATGTTGGTTCAAGTCAAAAGCATGTCAGAAAATGTCCAAGACTATCCCTTGGATTCTTCACCGATTCTTGCAAACTACGTTGAATCTGCAAAAAAAGGAGGCCAAATTGGGGCATTTTTCGATGATATTTGTGCTAAGGTTAAAGTCCTCTCATGGAAATTTTGCCGAATCTCTCATTTTCCGACTTGGATGGTATGGAGATCAACTTTCAAAGCGTGAGATCGTACATCTTGAATATTTAGGACGGCTTACGCTCAAATGATGAAAATGAGAGAAATTCCCGAGTTTCTGGAGAACATCATCGTGCACATGCCAGTCTTAGCAACTCTAATCACACCCTCATCCGCAGTCGAAGATTTCATGGAAGATTTAAAGGATACCATATTGTTATGCAATGAGTCTGAAGAACTCGAATTCTGTCTCCGTCAAGAGGTTTTTCTGGAAAAAAGTGACAAAACTGATGAACTTCCCCTTTTGTGTGAGTCACTCGAAGAATCTTAACAAATGATTGAATCCGCACTGAGGCTGCAGAGCCTCCACCATTCTAATGAATTGAAAGTAGGCATAATTTTCGAAGAAGATGGCCCCGGTCTCTGGGATGACTCTGACATTTTTCATTTTGCCCAGAGAGAATACGGATATGATTCATACCTTCCCAAATCCCATCGGCGCAGAGTAAATGCGTCTGAATCCAATGATAATGAGATTTTGAAATGTGAACAGCTTGAGGACAGGGTATTTTTCCATGCGGAGAGTTGCAGGATTGTAATACTTGCACTCCAACTATTTCTTAACTCTCAGATTCCAAAGAATCTTCGAATTCGGATTCATATTCTACTGAATTAGACGATTCTCAGACACAGAGAAGTGAGCAGGAAGAGACAGTCGCAGAGCATTATCAAAAAACTAATTTAAGTCATTCTGACACAAATCAATCCAATTCTATTCCAACTGCATGCACTAGGCCAGAAACCAAAGTTCGTCATCACAATCAAAGTAACTTCATCGGATCCCTCGAACGATCCGAGAGAGATCATAGTTTGTTCGAGTCGGAAGATTCCTGCGAAATTGGACCATGTCCTAGAGCTCGCGGTGTTGCGCCAGTGGTAACTGTGTCGAGTCAAATTTCAGAATTCTGTCAGTTTGCAGAAAATGTTTCCGCTGATATTCAGGACATGCAGAATATCACAAAGATAGGATCAGATGAGAATTGCAAAATCTTGATTCAGACCGACGCTAATCGATATTTACTGACAGATCCAAAGCTGATCTTCAATTCTCGTCGAGACAAGATTTTGAACAAGAATCTATCGGAGTGGATCGGGGGCAAAAGTCGAACGCCTCGTGAGAAACCACCGTAGTTATGGGAATGTTTCCACGAACTCAGATATCTGATCACGACTATTGCAAGTGACCCGTGTAAAAATGGGTGGTACACGAGCACGCGTGATCGTGTACCAGTTGCGGTACATGTCCATGCGTGATCATGTGTATCCACTCCTCGTCAATGATTATGCGTGACGACACGGAATCATAAATGGCATGAATTTCATCATCTTCCATCTTTTCATGACAGGTAGATTACGTATCTGCTTGGTTTGACTTGCGCCCGCGAAGAAGAGATACGAAGAGTGAGACCATGGAGTCTCATGGGATGTCCTCCACTCATAGTCTTGGGTGGTCATGCATGATCACGCATGATAACGCCATGAAATGGTACATGATCACGCCTGACCATGTCCCGCAAGTGGTACACGATCACGCGTGTTCGTGTACCATTTATTTCCACACGGGGAATTAGATATGAATTTCCCTAATTTGAAATTAGCTATCGTATGACTTGGGATGATTTAACAAAGGCAACAATGTAGTCATGAGAAATGCGAGAAGAATGCTAAGTCATCCATTTCCATATCGAGTTCCAAGCTCACGGAGTCATTGAATAAATCATCGATGTATGGAAATTCCTTCAAAGCAGTTGAGAGTTCCAAATTATGCATTCTGGGTCGTCCGCTAGTTTTAGGAGCCATAAATCAAGATCCATAATGAAATCACATTGGATTGAAGCGATGAAAAAAACTCAATTTCGAGCTCAAAAACAGAGATATCTCGTGGCGTTGAAATCCCTTTCTTTTGGATATGGAGTATGTCATCAAAATGAGAGCTACATGAGTATTATCAATCAGGTTCCGAACAATGAGATGATTGAAATTAATGTGAGATGGCGATGAGGGAAATTCATGAAAACGTGAGAGTGGAAGGACTCGAATCATAATCAATTCGAAATCGAAGAAAGAGCAACGTTTCATGTAAATTATGAGTATTCCGTGATTCTCCGTGAGTAGATACCTGCATAACTTATCGATGTGAATAATATTCGTCTTCTCAACTTCTGGCAGGTGAATGAATCAAGAAATGTTGCTGATGGGCATTTTCATGCTGATAGTTGGGTATCGTAGGACTCGGTGAAGCGAACTGAGCTCCAGGACTGTTTGTGGTGATCAATTGTAGGATTGGGGGGTAACCCGACTATTGGTGATGGAATGGAGCGATTTACTGAATGATGTACGTCTATTATGATGCGATAGGGATATTCGAGAGCGGGAAGTTTTCGAAGGGGGGAATATGTGTAGAATATTCAATTATCACTGCCAAAATAGAGTCTCGGTCATAATCAATGAGATAAAGTAGAGAATGATATTTCACTAAAATTTCATATCGCATCAGAGATAATGAGTTTTTGAGCTGAATTGACTCGGAACTTTTGTTGCGAAGGCGTAATAAGCGGAATTTTGAGATCATCTCACTGAATTACTCTTAGATTTCTTTCTTTGAGAGCTCCTTGCTCCATTTTGTGGGATTTCTTTGTAAATAAACTCAAGAGTCTAGTGCAGAGGAGAAAGTTTTTGCTTTTCGCTGGAAATTGAAGTTATAGTTCTATGAGGCTCTCATTATTGTTAGACCTATGGTATATCAGAAATTTTTCAAGAATGACTCAATCATGAAACTATATGTTTCGAGTTCTCTTATCCATTCGAAGAAAGCTATATATATTTGCAAGTCAGTCGAGGCTCGAACGACCGATATTCATCAAAATTGCATGATTGCATATCTTGCAAGAGTGATTGGCCCAATTTTGATTTCACATATTTCAGATTATTGATCAAATTCAAGTGTTATATATCATCAGGGAGAACAAAAATGCATGACTCAGCGGGATATGTGAGCTTAGGGACTGAATCGTCGTACAAGTTGTGATACTTATTCGTTCGAAATATATAGCACTAGAGTGGGGATATTATATGGAATTTCTTCTTCATTGCGTAGCTTAAATGGACGCAACGATTCAAAATGGAATTTGATCGCATTCAACTAACTTTGGATTTCGTTCGATCATTTTTCCGGAGAATCGTGAAACTAATTCTGACTAATACGATAATATAGGGCTGAGAATGATTTGGAGTTCTGATTTCTCTTCTTCCATCACGTAACTAACGAACGCAAGGGTTCTAAATGATATATATGATTGGAAGATATTGTGAGGCTTAGTCTGACAGGAAACCACCGTGAATATGTATCATCTTGATACCTCATTCACGACAGAAATCTTTGAGGAATGGGTGACTTATTCTGATCAACCCGATAATGTATATTGGGAAACAACTTAGAGTTTCAATCACGATATCATTCATTTATTTGATCGCGTAGCTAACGGGAGCAAAGATTGAAAATGACTGTTTCGTAATTGATGAGAATTTCGGGACAGTTTGATGGAATATTATCATATATTCTTTTCATACGCCATGAGCAACATGTCATCAGTTTTTCCAATATGATCGAAATTTTTCCGAACTAATAAGTGATTTTACCGAAGAAAAAGGATAAAAGAATAAACCCTGAAAATGGTTTGAATCATCAATCGCGGGGTACTTCCATTTATTACTGCGTAGCTTACGGACGCGATGCAATGGAAATCCCTATGAGCCAAGTTCATGGAAATCAGTATCTCAAAATATCCCGTCTGCAAGTGACACTTGTGTTTTGGAAAGGGCTCTTTGGATGACAGTATCTGTTCTTACCTTTCGAAACAGAATTCTACATTGGAGGCTCGTGGCCATGTATGACTTTCTTATCGCGATTCAGTAGATCAGCTTGGTCCGCATTGCATGCCGAGCGACGAGAACGATCCTGGCAATCAATTTATATCGAAATTCCTCCCAAAACGAGAGCAAGTGCGTGGCGCGTTCATAGGACAAGATGCAAGGAGTATCACGGAAGACTCAGTGAAAAGAAGGACGTTGTGTACCTTTCTCCACTCGAAAAATGGGTCATCTAATGCAAATTCTTTTGAATCGGCGCGGGAATGAAAATTCGGATACGCGAACTGCCTCGGAAAGACATAGCAATATAGACATAACGAGCTCTCTCAAATGCTGATCAGTAAGAAGGGCGCAGCTGAATGAACTCCCATGATCCTTTTCCAAAAAAAATTCGACTACCTCTGAACACGACTCGAACTCGAAATACCGACACTTAGCAACAAAGATTCGAAGCTTTGAGGAGCTTACGACGTAATGAAATTAATTAACGAGAATGAAGTCCAAAAATAGGCCAGGAGTTGAATGCCATCCAGGGCCAATGCAGTGAGAACATTGAAGGGTCACGTATGAGGAGCTCGATGGAGTGTGAATCCAAAGTCCTCGGACGTTTCTAGCATATCTCTCGAAGTTGTCAATAGGTAATCGGACAAACCATGAAGAAGACTCGAGTGATTACGTGATGATGGTGACGATGACGGCGAGAGGGAGCCTGGACTACGCCCTCAGTGACCGGATCGACCGTGGACTATTTGACCATTGGAGGTAGACAAGATGGCAAGGGGGGAAGAATTGAGAATAGTTGAACAGCAGCGGGTTTTGGCTTGCGGAATCCGAAGGGCAGACGTACTCTGATGTCCATGTGAGTCGACGGAGTTGAGGAGTTCAGAGAGACTGGAGCTGCTAGCGGAGAGGGAGTCGAGAAAACCGGCGGAATTGGAGAACGCACAACTTGCTCGTCTCCAGGAGAATCTCCGGCAGCAGAAGAACAGTCAGCTTCTGAAATGGGCAAAATGCGTTCAGATTCCAAAGTCATGATCGGACGAATGGAAAGAAAAGCAGATACAAGTATTAATCTCGTGAATGTAAGAGAAATGAGAAAGATGGCTATGAAAAGTGACCAACGAGTATACTATGGAAATTAGGCGAAATAACTATGTTATGGCGGCGTAAGAAGAATGAAAAGTGGCTAAAATAGAGCAGAATGACCAGAGAGGGAGGGAGAAGAAGAATAAAAATGCTTAATTATACGAGGAAGTATCATAATTTTGATGAGAGACATCCATCGAAAAGTATATGGGGACAGAGAATGCAGAGTCACAGGAGAGGTTGCGCAAGCGAATAGCGGAGAATGAGAGGAGGCGGAGTCGGAAGGTACGAAAGAAGAGAGGATAAATTTCAGACAAATTATACAATCACCAAAACCCAACATGTTCAAGAAGGTTTCCAGAAAAATCCTATCCACTTCATAACACACAACCGATCCGAGATCAGCAATACGGTCTACTCAATCGTAATTGAAGCTTTTGAACAAGCGCGATTGCACCTAATGTAGTGCAGAAAATCATTCTTCGTTCGAGGAGAATGCAGTCCCCAAGTGGGGACGGTAGCTCCGATCGTTTTGACACAAGTTCACTCGGAAAAAGGTCGCGAGACCAACCCGAGCATGCAAATTGAATTCATACTCTCCTCGTCGACGTCGGACGAGTTTACGAGCGCGTCAAATCGTGCAGCTCTCGAAAAAATTCACAAAGAGTGTGCACGCAAGCTGGCTTGGCAAAATACTAAGCCGTTCAAACTTGCAAAGAAAGAGCACTAACGAGAAAGGCTGAAGGCCGGGCGAGGTATCCTTAAAATCAAGAGGCACAATCATCACTCAAATGCACTCGCGATTTATTCAACTGAATAATCACCCGTTGCGTGAGTGAGTGATCCCTGATCTAAACTATAAAAAGACTCAGGTTTTCGGAGCGAAAACGCAAAAGGCGCGAATCTCGTGTAACGGGTGAGCGTATTCGCGTTGCGTCCAAATTGCTGTCTCGAAAGACAATACTGATGAGCCCGCGCCGGTCGCGAGCAAGAGCCCGAAATCGCGTGACTTTGGTGTCGCGTGAAGAAGGGGAGAGATAAGTCTCCGTACATCGCGCGCGTTCAAACGCTCTCGATGTATTAGCGCGATCGGCGCGTACAAAGAGGTACATCGTTGTGTCACTTCCACCTTTTGAATGACTCAATGTTTTGATATTGTCTTTCGATGCGTCATTGTCATCATTTGATCTTTCGAAGATATTCAGAGGAGAATAAGGAACCTCCTCCTGGAAGAAACTCGGGTGAAGCGTGTGGAGCATATCACTCTTTTCGAGGATTTTCCTCATTGTTCGATGGGTCCGTGTGGCGTCGAGAGAAATCGCAGTTGGATGTATCAATTGACCATTCGTCATATCTCCATATTTATCATACCATCGTCGTATCTACATATTTCATGTTTCTCCGACGAATTTATCCTTCGAAAGGCAGTCCATGGATGCCTTTTGAAGAACGGAGGGCGCTTTTACGGATTCCAAAGATCAAAAGGGTGAGATCGTCGAGAGAATAAGCCCACAACGTAGGACTCCTCAATTCACCATAACTAGACTTATATCGAGAGTACTTTGTGCGAGCTAAAGATTCGACGGGCCATGCCTACGTCATCATCAACTGCGACATGACACATATACTTCAATAACACAGGATCACAAAATTTTTTGGCCGGATAAACGGACCAGACCAGGTACACTATGGGTTTCTTGGGTCGCTGAATCCGAATCCGGTCGCAGAATTGCTCCATCACATCACAATTTTCCGTAAACATCGAGATGAGACCCACTTTCGGGCAATAGTGATAGTCAAATGGTTGCAATGTATACACTCATTTTAGGATCCCCAGTTCAATGTCTAGGACCTGCTGACGCAACTTTCGGCAGCTTTTACCGAGTCCCATTACCGTTAAACCCAAGTTGGGGCCGAAAATTCGAGAGGGCCCATTCCATCATCATTCTTCCAGGGTTCATCATGTTTGTTCGGGAATCGATCTGGTATTTGATTGGACCCATAGACGTACATTGTTGAATAGGGTCTGAACTTAATTCGACCCATTCGGGCCCATGACTCGAGGACCCAGAATTCTTGAGGCATCTGTTCCTGAAGCATATAGAGGAAAATAGCTGCCCGATGAATCAGGTCATCTTCTGCCACCGTCTTTTCCGCTCGAGTGCTCTCTCCTCATGACCGATCATGTCATGATGGGAGTCGAATCAGTTGACTAAGGATAAGGCCCAACATGGTGGCATCGTATTGAACACCTCATGTGACGCAGGAGTGGGAAATATGGCATGATCTTGGGCTTGGGAGGTGCATTCCAGTTTGGTACTAGTTGTACATTGGGTTCAGTCTATGTAATCCGACACCAGCGAGACTCTCGTCAACATAACCTCAAAATATGCATTGGAATGAGGCTGACATCGGAACTTCCCGGGAATTCCCACCTCATACCAGCTATTCCTTGCTGTACATCCCATGCGAGGTTTGAGTAGAGGACTCCTTCATTAGTCCTAGGCCGTCCAGTTAGAGCTCCAAAGAGCAGGTACCGAGACGTAAAACTCAGAACTTATATCTTCATTAGTCCTAGCTCGTGCGGGTGTTGGAGCAATCGGGGGATTGAATGAGTGAGGAAGAGCTGATTAAGGAGATTGAGTGGGTGGGTAGAGCAGAGTATCTCACCAACAGTGAAAAGTAGTCAGTCAAAAGGTTAGTGAGTGGAGTCAGTGAGTTAGTGCGTTAGTGTGTGAAAGAATGAGTAAGTGAGTGACTGAGTGACTGAGTGAGTGGGTGGGTGAGTAAAACAATAGATGAATGGAAAAGTAAGTGTGTAAGTGATTCAGAAGGGATTCGAGTGAGCAAATTGACAAGTGATTGAGGAAGTCGATGAGCGAGCGAGCAAATGAGTGAATAGGTGAGTGAATGAAAGAGTGAGTGAGCGTACAGATGTGTGAAGGAATGGGTGAGCCGGCTTGTGAAAGAGTGAAAGGTTGAATGAGTGAATTCACTGGTAATCAAGAGAGTGAGTGAATGAGTGAGTGCGTAAACGATTGAGTGTGTGAACCAGAATGTGAGTGAGAGAGCGTGAGTGAGGAACTGAGTGAGAGTGTTTGGGGAATCAAATGAACGAGTGAACCAGTGGCTGAGGGGGTGAGTGAGTCATTAGCCAACTGAGTAAGAGATGAAAGAGTCGATCATCGAGTGAGTAACTGGAGAAATGAGCTGATGCAAGTGAGTGAGTTACTGCGTGAGTTGGTGAGGGACGGAGGAGGAGGATCGCGAGTCGTAGCGGCTCGGAAGGAGAATGAGTGAGGGAGTGAATGCAAAACATTGAGGAGTTTCACATAAGGAGAAGATGGAGTGGGTGATTGAGTGAATGAGTGAGCAAATGGAGCTGAACTCATGTCAATTGACAGATAAAAATCTCCTGATTCATGACTCCATTGTTCATTCATGCTACTCATCACTCTCTCCCTATAATCTTCTCATTTCTCTTTGAAACTCACTCTGAACCAGGACGTATCCTCACTAAATTGCTACCGAACCCTCGTTCAAATCATATCCTGCCCCCGGAAACGAGAGTGTCCGTAGATACAAACTCGAATTTCACAAGAATCTGCGCCTGGAATCTCAACTTTTCCTTGGTTGTGAGGGGGTGATATCCTCTCATCCACTCGTGGAGTGATCAAGGAACAATTCTCTATCTATTCTGTGGCTATGCTCCCATACCTACATGACAGATTCCATGATATTCAAAAATTTTCAAGAGGCTACCGTTTGGGCAGATATGGACGCCCTTGCTCCCGGGGGCAGTATTCCCTCATCACCTCCATACTTCCCCCAATCTTTCCACAGAATCATGCTATCTCTCTATTTTATGTGTCATCGACTAGCTTCTTACTTTTTACTCATCATCGGTCCTTTCTACCATCTCATTTGAGCGATTTTCCAACTATCTCACTAATCTAAGGGACTTTATTCACAAGACGAAGATATATATTTTTAGGGATGATGATATATTCTCTCCTTGAGTGTTTCATATAACTGAAGAAAATATGGGCTTCAATACCACGGGGGGGGGGGGGGGGGGGGGGGGGGGGGGGGCGGCGGCCCGGGGGGTCGGACGTCCGGACCATGGATGTAGCTGAAACTTCAGGAATATTCAATTTCAAGGGCTTTTTTGGTCTTCTCTGCTATTTGGTTGCGCAAATGTTGCGAGGTTTCAATCGTTATGATACGATCCTCATCAGGCTAAAATAATATATATCGTCATCAAGTGACACAATTCTCATTCGGACAATAAACATTCTGAGAGGGTTTTACATTTACCTAGAATATTGTTGAATCAAAAATTGAATCAAAATATTGTTGAATTTAGGTAAATGTGAAAGTCTCTCTGAATGTTACTTCTTTGAATGGGGATTGTGTTACTCGATGACGTTATATATTCTTTTAGCCTGAGCATCTTATCATAACGATCGAAACGTCGCAACATTTGTGCAACCAAATAGCAGGGAAGACCAATGAAGCCCTTGGAATTGAATCTTGACCATCCTGTGATAGAATCAACTCCTTATATAACTTCAGAAATAATCTCCATTTGGCACCAAATGATGAAATCCAGAACCGCAGAGTCGAATGCCCTATAATTTCCGAGATACTCATATTCGGGGTCATATCTGGCTTTATCGAGTCTAATGATTTCTATACAATATTATCTCTGTTAGGGCTGTACTGGATTCATTTCTTGTTCTATCCTCATTTTCCTCCCTTCCATCGGAGAGGGTGCTAATTTTCAAGTTGATAGTCATGTGAGAACATTTGCCCGTAGATTTGAAGGTGGTTTAGGCGGTATTTTTCCTAACAATAAAAATCGT
>JAPYYZ010002228.1:0-21118 GCA_030522705.1 Eretmocerus eremicus | reverse complement strand
TGAACAGATTATTTGTTGAACGATTACTTTCAGTCGATGCTATCAACCACGATAGAATGCATGTCGGTCGACTTATCGAAATTCTCATTGACAGTTCGTCTGCCTGTTGGCAAAAATCACTCGTCGCACAATCATTAATCGTTCAATTAGCAATTGAAAAGTAAACTGATCCGACCAAAAAATTCTGAAGCAAAATCTTCCCTACGTGGGAGAGGAGTGATTGTGCTATCTCTATGACGCAATCGGCCGGTCGCTTGGCCATTGATGCGCGATTCGGCTGCTGGTCATTGCTGTGCACATTTCGC
The DNA here is from genome assembly GCA_030522705.1 of Eretmocerus eremicus. Classification (NCBI taxonomy): domain Eukaryota; kingdom Metazoa; phylum Arthropoda; class Insecta; order Hymenoptera; family Aphelinidae; genus Eretmocerus; species Eretmocerus eremicus. The sequence goes on along the minus strand of JAPYYZ010002228.1, from coordinate 20,813 downwards.
TGTTTCTTCTATCATGTTCAGTTGACGCGTGAACGCGTGACTTGTCGGGATACGCGCGTTGACGCTCGTGCCTTCTGGACAGAAACAGTGCGGGACTACAATTTTTTAAGAGTCAATAACGCCTCATCATGTCAAATGAACTCAGGTAAGCATTTGAGTACAATTTCCAATGCATGCACAGAACAAGAAGCGTTGGGCCTCTTCGGCAGTTAATTGTTTTGAGGTTATGCACGTCGGTTAACTGAAAATTGTTCAACATATTCGTTCACCCGGACAGGTTTTCAATTTCCGTCCAATATTCAGCATTTCTTGATTACTCTTTCATCGTTAGAGCGCTCACTCAAATAATCTCATTACACAAATGGATGTTCGATCTGTTTACTTCATCCACACGCGCGCATCCGGAGCAGACAAGTTTTTATTCGAAGCTGCATCCATCTCAAATCCGTGGTGAGCGTGGGTTTCACAAGACGCCGAACGAATTCAACGATTAGTTATGCAATATGTCCTGCAAACGATCACCCACGCAATCACCTCGTGCTAAAAGCCCTCATTGATTTTATGGCTCCGTAATTTCATAAACTTTTTGAGTGTTATATGGTTGTCTCAAAATAGTTTAGACATTCGTTTTTCAAGTTTACACTTTTTTCCAAACTATGTGTTTGCTGATCATGACAATTAAACTAATTTCAGGGAAAATCTTCTGTTAGGCATAGGTAATCCACTACTTGATATTTCTGCTACTGTAGATGAAGATTTCCTGAAGAAATATGAACTCCGAGCAAATGATGCTATCCTTGCCGATGCCAAACATAAGCCCTTGTATGATGAGCTTATCGAGCAATACAATGCAGAATTCATTGCTGGGGGATCTGTGCAGAATACAATGCGAGTGGCACAAGTAAATTTTGCTCATATCATTTATTCTTCTACAAAGAACTAAAACTTCTCACTTGCCAGAATAATTTTTTTCTTCAATAATCTTTCAGTGGTTTCTGCAAAAACCAAAAGTTACAATTTACATGGGTGGAATAAATGTCAGGTATATGTATACAGACAAGGAACCAACTGGAACTTGTGCTGTTCTGATAACAGGAAATGGAAAGTATCGGTCTCTTGTAGCCAACCTTGCAGCAGCTAATTGTTTCTCTCCGTCACACATAGAAGAACTTGATAATAAGAAACTCATAGATCAAGCAGCTTATTTTTATGTATCTGTGAGTAGTTTCTTTAATGAAAAGTAATTTTCTTGAACTTGAGCACCGAAGAATTAAAATGTGTTATGTTGCAGGGATTTTTTTTGACAGTAAGTCCAGAAACTATACAGGCTGTTGCTCAACATGCATTTGAAAGTAACAAAGTGTTTATAATGAATTTGAGTGCACCCTTCTTGTGTGAGTTTTTCAAGAAACCAATGAGAGCTGCATTACCCTATGTTGATGTTCTATTTGGTAATGAGACCGAAGCAGAAACCTTTTCTAAGGCAAATGACTTGAATACAACTGATTTGCGGGAGATAGCTCTCAAAATTTCAAGTATGGATAAAATAAATACTAAGAGAAAAAGAATCGTGATTATCACTCATGGTTGTAAGCCTGTTCTATTGGCCAAAGATGGTGCTGTGACAGAATTTCCTGTGATGAAACTATCAGAAGATAAGGTGATTGATACAAATGGAGCTGGCGATGCTTTTGTCGGAGGTACTTTATCAGATTTTCTTATAATTTGATTTTTAGTATCAAGTTTTCATATTTTTTTCTGTTATTCTTTGCGCAAAGTTGTGAGTAAATAGCCGTCACTCATATGTCCACGTGCGAGTGCGTGATTGGGGCTCGTAGGCCTTTTACAGACTGAAATTCCTGATTTGCGGAAACACTGCACAAATTGAAAACTTTGCGCCCGTTGGTCATTTGCGAACCAGATAGAAACCATCAAAAATCAATATGCTCGTTTCAACTACGCACTTGTCAAAAAATATTTTGCACATATTCCCGCCACTTGTAAATGGCTTCGGGACATACCAAAATATACTGTGGGCCGCATCTAAAAGCTGCAATTATGGTTACAACATAATCATGAGATAAAAGCCGATGAGTCGTCCTAAGGCACCCATTCCCTTTGAGAATATTTCGAACTTCAACAGATACATAGGTTTCAGTATAATTTCAACTATCACGGAGGGACGTTGAAAGAGTAGTGTTCTCTGCAGTGAATTGATCTGACAAGTTTTGAACGTGTATATCAGCGGTCAAATAACCCGTTCTCTTGCTAATTGCTCCTGGTATTGAAAACGCTTTTTCCTCTATCAAAACATATTTCTGACGTGGAAAAATGGCGAAAAAGGTGAAATTAAAAATTTTCGTTCTTCATTTATTTCTCTCTCACAAATTGATCTGTAGACTCCATCCGTAGTTCAATATAGTTCCTTGTGTTGATAGCGATTTTTCAGAAATTGTCCAGATTCTTTCGGTACATCCCAAAAAATTGTCACGAGTTATTGGACATCGGTATTGTCCAATAAGTTGGTCAATATATTGAACGAAAAGGAATAAATGATCCAATACCGTGGAAAATTTTTGAAATGTGAATTTTGTCGCTTAAAGTATAAAGAATCCTAGAAATTATCGACTCAATAAGTTACGTTTTGCTCTAAAATCAATCATTATGCGAATTGTCTCGAAATTGTGAATGTCTGAAGTCATTCAGATGACGTGAGATAGACGAGCGAGCTCAAGTTTTGTTAAGGATGCAATAATATACTCGCTCAAAAAACGCTGTGGTTCATGGAATCTACATCCACCGGGGAGGTCTCAATTCGACTTGGAAGTTTTCCCATCCACCGACGCGATTTGAAAAGTTATACAGTGAAAACATCAGAATTCTCACGGATATTGATGATAAACTTCTTGCTCTACCGTCAATTTTGATAACAGCATACTTTCTCCAGATCCATCGTTTGATAAGCTATAAAACGAATCTGATTATTATCCATGTTTAGTTGCTCTATTTCATTGAGTCACGTCAGAACCGACTTCCGACTCCCGCGGTAACGCTCTAATGTCGAATAATATTTATCACTGTTGACAAGAAGTTTCCAAATAATTTCCCGAATTTTTCTTTATTCTCATGACATTATCATGATATTTCAAAGCACAATGACAGGAAAATTCGAATTTAATATTTTCAAATCATCTCACACACTCATTGGTACGGTGAGACAACCTCGAAAAATGTCATTCTCTCCCTTTCGCCTTGAGTTCTTTATTTCAATATCGCGCAAAATTTGCACATGAAACGTATATTGACTCATTCAACTCTGAAAACCCTTGCTACTGAGTACGGCAATGTGTCCGTGGCATAGGATTTTTTTAGAATGATTATAGATCAATTTTACTGTGCCCGCGATAAATCTATTACTGAGAAATAGCTTCACAGTTACTCAGCTAACATCAACTTTGAAAAAGACAGAGTTCAACTTGTGGTTCAAAACGGCATTCAAAATTTAGAATTAGTTTCTGAACTGATGAATTTGAATCAAAATTCTTGCGCAGAGTCTTGTAACCGATGAATCTTCAGATACATTTGACTTCCCCTTTTTCAGATAGGGGGCTCCGCGACCCGCGAACCTCCCGTTACTCGCCACCAAAAACTCTTTACACACCTCGGAACCCCCTCAGTAGCTTAAATCTTTAAGCTGCACCGCGGATCAGAGATAGTCATTCAGTGTTTGACGTGTTACAACGTTGCTCATAGAAATTACAAAATATATATTATGCACTGCTGCGAGGTTCGGCTGTTTTCCGGCACTGGAGTCGTTTTAACCCCAATGTGATGAGGGGAAAATACCCTCCGTGTTTTGAAACAGACTGACGAGTGACGTACCTATTTTATATCAAAATCGAAGCAACTAGGCGCTAATTTTCTATTCGGAGTTGCGCTAATGCGAAATTTACGCGCTCGTCACGGTGATTCGATCTGGGAGACCTCATTCTCAGAAGACCCTCAATAATTACCTGATATTTAAACATTTAAATTTGCTTCAGGTTTTCTTGCTCAGTATGTTCAAGGGAAGAGTCTAGAGATTTGTATCAAGTGTGGTATTTGGGCAGCTACTCAGATTATACAGAGATCTGGTTGTACTTACGAAGGAAATCCAGATTTTGCTCCATGATATGGTGGTATCCTGCCACTTTAATCTGAGGTTTGCAGAGTACTTAAGAAGATTTGGTGGTCTTCTGTTGTCATCACTTTACGGAAAGTAATAGTCATAATAGCAATCATGATCTTGAAAGCAATAATGAAGAAAACTAAATACTAAAATATTCCTTTGAGAATCACCCATGTGAAGTATATTTTTGTAATCGCACAATAGATCTAATCTCATAAAATTGTATCAAATCATAATATACTTGAATGTGGTAATTTTAACAAGATAAATTTCCAATATTTTTATACTAGCACTTGTTTACATTCATTGGAATTGTTACTGAAATAGTCTTTGTTTGTCTAGAATACATTTCTAATGATATTGAGTGAGTCTAATTCGGTCGGGTCATTTCGCACAAAACTCTTGATTCAATTCTAGGAATGATGTGAAAATTATAATACAATATTGAAGTAAAGATTCATTGATCTTTTCTTTAAATATATCTTGTTTTCCAAGAATTCCTGGCATGCCATCTGTATATTTCACAGCAACAAGCATCACAGGGATAGTTTTGTATATCAAAAAAAAAAAAAATATGTGTGAAGTTGTTGGGTTTATTCACTGTAAATGTTTGTTCAATATACATTATTTTCCATTACTGATGTTGGAACTTTATACATACCTAGCCCAACTTGTGCTGCATAGTTAGAGGTATGATTAACCATTATAGATGTTCTCGTTGTTTTTTTATCTTGAATATTTTATTATCCATTAGTTTTATGTAGGACCTAGACAAAATCAGTTATTATGTGTTCATTTTAGACAAGATCATTTACACAGAATTACCAGGCCGAGCTTGAGCTAATCAAAATTTATTTAAATGATTAAATGAGTATGACTGAAGCATCATCAAACTATCTCAACTATCTAATAGAAATATTCCTAAAACTCTTGATGATGATCGATCTCTTATTGCAATGATGTAAAACGACCACTAGTGTAAACCGCGGGATCTTACTCGAACTCAAAGTGCTTGCGCAAGTTTTGTAAAATAATACATTCTATGGGAATTGAAATTTTTTTAAACCATTTAAAATATAAATTGTTATACTTGCGGAAAGTCTGGTTCTGCGGGATTGCATCTATTCAATCGGCCATTGTCTAAGCTTGAACTACGCGCTGCCGCCATATCTACTTTATTTGCGCAGAAATGCGTCAAACTTTCGCTGCATTGGAAACCGCCCTTGGGCTTGGCAATCATGCAGGAGCTCAGAAGAGCAGTTCTTGTAACGCCAAAAAGCGAATGAAACCTACATCAGCTTTGATCATGCACAGACATGGTATCAGCCATGCATTGACACGTTCGTTACATTGACTCCTCACATCTCCTTGAGTTTCTTCATCAAAAAAATAAGATCAGTAGCTGTGAAGAACTTCCAATTGGACTTCCATCTTCGGACTGTGCGCGGAAATTTGCGGAACAGTCTTGGAACAATACAAGTGGAGTGCAAGTGATATAACATAGTTGTTTTCTAAGTCCTTGTTATTACAGAGTATCAAGGACCTTGAGAATCCTCCAATGCAATCCTTACTTGGAAGAAACATTGTGCAGTGAAGTTGCTGATGACTATTAGTCTAAGATGGATACAGCAGGTTTTTGTCCATGAGCCAGACCGATAATGTCTCTGATGCACAGTGGCAAAACTATTGTAAGAACGCCAGGACCCAATAGTGCTCAGGGAGTTTTGTGCACAGCTGTTACTACATTGACTCAAGTACCTCCAGTTTATTATCATTCATCAATGTCTGGAGAACTGCAACCCCATCATCCCCCTACACCCCAGGACCCTGTGCAGCCTGACCGACCCATTGGTTATGGGGCTTTTGGCGTTGTTTGGGCTGTTACTGATCCCAGAGATGGGAGAAGAGTTGCCTTGAAGAAGCTATCAAATGTGTTTCAAAGTTTAGTGAGCAGTAAGAGAGTCTTCAGGGAACTGAAGATGCTGCGTTTCTTCAAGCATGAAAATGTCTTGTCAGCACTGGATATCTTACAACCTCCACACATGGATTTTTTTCAAGAGATATATGTTATAACTGAACTCTTGCAAAGTGACTTGCACAAAATAATAGTAAGCCCGCAGCATTTGAGTACAGATCACATCAAAGTGTTCTTATATCAGATACTCAGAGGTTTGAAGTACTTGCATTCAGCCAGAATTCTACATCGTGATATTAAACCAGGAAATCTTCTTGTCAATAGTAATTGCATCTTGAAAATATGTGATTTTGGTTTAGCAAGAGTAGAAGAACTTGATAGAAATAAGCAAATGACCCAAGAGGTTGTTACGCAATATTATAGAGCCCCAGAAATTTTGATGGGAGCTAGATACTACACAACTGCAATTGATGTTTGGAGTGTTGGCTGTATATTTGGTGAGCTGCTTAGGCGGCGCATTTTATTTCAAGCTCAGAGCCCCCTACAACAACTGGAGTTGATCACAGAATTACTGGGAACTCCAAGTTTAGATGACATGAAATATGCTTGTGAAAGTGCTAAAACTCATATGCTCAGGCGTGCTCCTAAGCCTCCATCTCTCACAGCTCTGTATACACTCAGCAATCAAGCTTCACACGAAGCTGTTCATTTACTTTGTCAGATGTTAATTTTCAACCCTGACAAAAGAATCACAGTCCAAGATGCCCTAGCCCATCCATATTTAGATGAAGGAAGATTGAGATATCATTCCAGCATGTGCACATGCTGCTACACCCTTGGCTCAGGTATGAGGCAATATACTGAAGATTTTGAACCATCAACGCATCAACCTTTTGATGACATCTGGGAGAAGAAACTAACTGATATTCAGCAAGTCAAAGGAGAAATGTATGAATTCATCGTAGACCAGTTAAGAACATCTCGAGTGCCTCTCTGCATAAATCCGCAATCAGCAGCATTCAAAAGTTTTGCAAGGTGAACTTAAGATTAACCATAACACTCTACATACTAGCATAAATCATATCGCGATCTTTACAGAAAATGTCTTCACTGCATAGAGCTCTTTTAGGGGAAGTTGAATGTCAAATTTTAGATTATAATGTGAGAATCAGTTGAAAAAATCCATCTTCAGAATTTTTAAGTCATAATGTCTCTTCCATTTTACATTAATTCTTAAGAATTTGACTTTTATTGAGAGTTCCATTCTTTGAGGAACTTTTACAAAAATTACATTGGGCATGTATAATCTTCTTCACTATGACCTCAGCATGCTCCTTGCAGCTTTTGAAGTTGTGGATCAAATGCATTAAAAAAAAAAGAAAATACTCTATGTTATAATACGCCATCTGGTTCAAGTCGATGGACTAACGTGGCAATGCGCTTCGTTTGCGATGTATAAGATATCCTGGATGGATATAACCCATCAAGTGGTCTTCCCTCCTCCTCCATCTAAGGGTGTATTCACAAATGAACGACTTGCCATGCATTAGGATTACACTCGATACTGCCCAACCACACCTTTTTCTTGTTCTGCCAGTTTCTAGGTAATTACCAAGTCCTGTATCAAACTGTAGGTCCATGGAGGCGCAAGAATAAAAAAATAGAGTGCCATTTCCGAACAACGACTAATGTCATTGGGCGATGTCGCCTCGCCACCTGTCGCGTCGTGCCGTGTGTCGTGTCGTTTGTTTACAGTCATTTGTGGACACACCCTAATGAGCGGAGAGAGGTGTCGGATCAGTTGGATGCCAATGGTCTGGAATGGTGTCTCTTTTCTGCTATCTCAACTCTGAAGTATACGAATACGTTTTTCCGTTCTTGAATCAATGTGGGAAAGCATTTTGCGAGAAAATAGCTTATAATGCAGTACGTTAGATCTAACTTGAAAAGTATCAGTGCTGAATCCCAACATCCGATTTGTTTTCTCGATATCGAGGTAATCGGACTTTGAATTATTTGTCAGTATTCCCATATCAAAATTATACGATTAGCGTTCTCAATGATCAGCAGTCGTCGACGTGGGTGGAAATCAAGTCCGCAATAGAGCCAATGGAAGGAAACAATGGGTGACCAGTGCTAGAAATGAATAAGTGAAAGGAAAAAGACGTGAGTGCGATAGAATGCTACCTAACCTCTTGATTAGTAAATGAAATTGGAGAGCCATGTTCTTCCCGGTGGGCTGGCCACGAGTGCTCAAACTCACAGAGCCAGACAAAATCCGAGCGATAGTTTGTAATCGGGATAAGATACTCTTTGGTGTACTTACTCACGACGCTCTCGGTATTTGGTGCTGCAAGCCATGCGTGCCTTTGGTATTTGTGCGGCGTTTGCCCGAATGCCTGGTGAAGTATGGCGAGAGCAATTTACTCCAATGGAGGCCCGATTCCAGCATGCTTGTTGTTGCTACAAATGAAAATTATCTGCTCTTTTACAAACTCCTTGATCAATCATCTGATACCAAGAGCCCTTACGAGCAGAAAGATTCACCTGTCAACAGTCTCAAGCGAGACAGCGCCGAGCTCTTCACCAAAGAATCCATTCCTTCACTGCAGCTCAGATTTGACCGAGCTGTCTGGCTTGATGGAGGTATCAGCTCCTTTGTTTGTATCAGAGATGAGCTTATGATTGCCACCAAGACAAGCTTTGTCATCAGACACAGATGGGATGGTACTCAAAATAGAGATTATACTTTGGATCTTAGGAGAATTCCTTTTAGTGTTGATCAGCAGATATCCACCTCTGCTACACCACTCACTACTAAAAATACATTTGTCATTGATATTGAGTACTCGCCACTCGTGGGTGGGTTTGCTGTTGTCTTCAACTGTGGTAAAGCTGCTTTTCTGACTGCCCAATCGCTAAAATTTGATCCCAATCAAGTGCAGGGAGTGTGGGCCAGAGATTTAGAGGATGTCACTTGTGCAGCTGTCAATCACAAGTATAGGCTTATTGCACTAGGCAGGAAGAATTCACAAGGTGTTGTTTTGTATGTTGATGAGACAACGGGGTCTCTTGAAGTATCTCACAACCTTGTTCTTTCAACAAAAGATTACCCAGGTGTCCCAGGATCAGTGTGTTGCTTGAGATGGACACCTGACAGCTGTGCCATTGCTTTGGCTTGGGACAGTGGTGGTGTTGCCATTTGGAGTACTTTTGGAGCGCTCCTTTTGTGCACACTAAAGTGGGATTATGGTCTCAATATCGATCCCTTGAAGGGTAATCCTTTCAACGTTGTTACAATGGAATGGTCTGCAGAGGGCTATCAGCTATGGATGCTCAAAGACCCTTACACTTTTTCCAAAGATAGATCTGCACCTAATGATCACTATCAAGAGCGCTCAGTGGTGGTGTGGGAGTTTGTTAAGAGCCCTCTCACAGTTAATCCTTGTATGTCGCACAATGGACATATATATTTGCAAGGTGAAGACCGCCTGTATATAAACTTGGGTCATAAAATTTTTTCTACTGATGTTAAATGTCATTTTTCAAGTGAAGAACGTATTAATGGATTCTGTCATGTACTCTCTGGAACAAAACAATGGTTAGTAGTTCCTATTCCCAATGCATACACAAGCTGTAATTGGCCAATACGGTTTACTGCCATTGATGAAGAAGGGCAAAGTATAGCTGTAGCTGGTAAAACTGGCTTGGCTCACTATTCTATGCTGTCTCGTAAATGGAAGTTGTTTGGTAATGAGTATCAGGAGAGAGACTTTGTAGTAACAGGTGGTCTTTTGTGGTACAAGGGATATTTAATCACAAGCAGTTATTCTATTCCAGAGAAGGAAGATGAAATAAGACTGTATCCTAGGAATGTGCGTCTAGATAATAACTATGTCAGATCCATCAAGATGTCATCCCAAATTTTATTGTTGAATATATTGAAAAATCTTCTCTTAGTGTTTTGTGCCAACTCTCAAATTAGAATATATAATCTTGTGATAAAAAAGGATAAAGATGGAGATTGGATAGAATTAATGATGATGCAGACAATAGATACAAGCTATCTTTGTCCAACTCCAGCTTGTGTTGTCAACGCTACGTTGACACTCATCCGAACAGAAATAACGGATGACAATGTCCATCCTGAAACGCTTCTACTGAATGTTTCAGGGAAACTCTTCATGGTTCAACGAGATCATTGGCTAGAGAACTCCAATGAATCATTTGCTTGTGCCACACCCACAGTGTTAGCATCTAATGTAGAAAATTTATGGATTCCTTGGGAATTCAAAAAGGAAAAACCACACCTAACTGACACCATATGGCTATTTTGCGGAGCTCAAGGGATGAGAGTTTGGCTGCCATTATTCCCTAAGAGTCATCAAGATAAAATCCATACTTTTATGAGCAAAAGAATCATGCTTCCATTTTACTTGAAGATCTATCCATTGACTATACTGTTTGAAGATGCAATATTGTTGGGTGCTGAAAATGACACCGTGCTCTATACATCTGACTCATCATCACCATTCATCCTACCATACAGCGTTCTTGAATTAACAAGTCAAGTATATTTGCATCAAATACTTCGTCAGTTGATCCACCGTAATTTGGGATATCATGCATGGGAGATTGCAAGATCATGCTCTTCTCTGCCTTACTTTTCTCATTCACTTGAACTTTTATTGCATGAAGTGCTAGAGGAAGAAGCAACAAGCAAAGAACCACTTCCTGATGCTCAGCTCCCATCAGTAGTAGAATTTATTCAAGAATTTCCAGGTTTTTGGGCCCAAGCAATCGTTCAGTGTGCAAGGAAAACTGAAATCGCTTTGTGGCCTTACTTATTTTCGGTTGTTGGGCCGCCAAAAAAATTACTACAAATCTGCTTGGAAAATCAAGAATTAGATACAGCTGCAAGTTATCTCCTCATTTTACAAAATATGGAACCATCATCTGTCAGTAAACAGTATGCTACATTGTTACTAGATGCTGCTTTAGAACAAGGAAAGTGGGAATTGTCTAGAGATCTCATACGTTTTTTGAGAGCTATTGATCCCACTGATGCTGATTTGTCAAAAACCCCTAATTCTGTCACTCCTAAAAAGCCGTCTCAAGCCTCAACGATTTCGTCTTCCCTCGAAGAAAGAGAAGAAGATCTAACTTTAGTTTTAGGTAGTATGCAGGTGCTGAGAAATAGGAGTCTTAGCACAACATCTGCTCCTAAATTAAATTCAGATCCGCAGTAAAAAGAACCTACTCTTTCAATCTTGAGTAAAATACTATTCAGGTATAATGCAATGCCAAACCAGCATATACCAAGCAAAAGTTGGACTTATGTTCTAGAGATTATTTAGCACGGAAATTTGAATAACTCGCCACAACTATTAATAACAAAAATGAAAATGACTATGTGTATATTGTATATAAAAATCCGGTAATGATCGTCTATGAACATGAATTGTAAAAGAATGTACCATATTGTGTATATAGAAAAATGAAATTTCATAGAGATCTTGCAATGCTGTTGAAAATCAGTCTATATTTAAGTTACGTCTATTCCTAGTAAGCATGTCCAATTATCACTCATGGTTTTACTCAACTTTTCCTCTTCATTGTGTCAAATGAATTCAGACAGTGATATTTCAATCATTTAGAGTCTAATGTTGGAAGATTGCTCTGAAGAACTAATTTATATTGCACATTTGGTACTGGGAAAACAAAATGCTATAAATGTCGTGCGTTCGATGGTACGTAAATGCGTAAATAAAAGGTATGGTAAAGTTCAGTATTTCATTTTATGTATAATATATTAGCTATCAATTCCTGATAGAAATTTAGTCATAAAACGGAAATCATCAAAGATGTTTTAATACAACTTAAACCAACTTGAGCTTTCAATCATAATTATAATCGGAATGCTGATGAAAAACAATATGAGATTCTTTTTTGCACAAATGTGATTTCGTTTTCGAAATCTCTCAATGAGAAATATTTGTATACTATATAACCCACATTTGTATATTATATAACTTTCTATGCGCAAAGTTTACTTTCTGCATTGAAAGAGAATACGTTGAATGAAATCATGTATCAAAATATATTACTTCTCATCAAGTAACTGTATTCTAAATTTATAAAATTGCTTGAAATACGGTACTCATGAGACGTTCTCAATGTTTTTTCCATGCAATATCTGTCTGAAACTGGCGATTCTAATTCTATGCTCCTCACACTGCCTATTTCAAAAGAATTAAAGTGATTGAATCTTCTTCGGATCATTTGTAGTATTAGATCTACTTTTCAATGATATCTATTTTGATTTTTTTGAGAATAATGTTCTCCCTAAGATACTTATGATGCCGAATTCATCAGACCAAAGCGAGCTCAGAATGAAAATTCGTTGAATAACTCAACATGAGAAACATATTTGTCTATTTGAAACGTTGTTATTTTCACATAATATCTTCAGATTCATAAAGCAGTCAAGACACTGAGACAATCATTGAGATGATGGTTTTCCCGATAGTAAACAGTGCAGAAATGTAATAGGGTTTTCCGGTATAAGGGCATAAAACTGGTGTTGCGTATTGAAATATACTGTTATCATCTGTGCGTGAAAGTGACTTTTACACACAGATTTTTGACTTTCGCTCATAACTGATAAAAAAATATCATATTTCGGTACAAGGATGCAAAAACTGGTTCACGTATACCGAGTGATATTTTCCGGCCCGAGCGGAAGGAGGTCTGAATTATCACGAGGTTGCAAAAACTAGCTTTTGCGGTCATGCATCAAATATTATTTTTTGATAATATGTGAGTCAAAGTGTAAAATCCGTGTGAAAATAAATACCACTTTCACGCACAGAGTGCCAAACAATATTGTTTGATACACAATTGTAAGACCTCGTATCGAAAATATCTGATGTGATCTTCCGTGAGTAATAGAGAGTCGATAACCAGTGCGCATTGCAAATCAATCTTTTGCTCACGGATCACAGCAAAAATGTTCAACAAGTAATTATTATTAAGCAAATTGAAGCGCTATTGTTGGCTAATTTTCAATTCGAAGGGCATATTTGGACATTAGGTCGTACACTTTTCCCTTTAAATTACAAGATTTTCAGATGACGTTCAATGCATGTAGATTATTAGTATCGTATCTGGTACATACCGTGATTCGTAATAACTATTACGTATTTGTGTTCAAGCCATAGTAATCGAACGCTAATAGCTCGATTTCTATGAGATGTACTAGCAATATGTCTATAAAGTAGGGGCCAGTGTCGTGGCATGTTGTGTCGAAATTGCTCGAGAGTCTATAACAACAATTGTAAGTGAATGTATTCTCCGCGTGCTGAGAATGGCATCTCGCAATCGAGAATATCATCGTATTCTACGTTTGCGAATTCCAATAAAAATATTTGTCTTAGTTTTCACAATGACTGCCAGTTAATCAGAGGAAACGATGAACCTTTTTATCAAGATGTACTTGTGCTTTGAGAATGTATCAAAACCTTAGCAATGCATAGCGATGCAAATCAAAAATAATGTTTCGATTTCATATCCTTGCGGAATGTATTCATAAGAGCTGTGTCTACCCAACATTAATTGCTATAATAGCTGTGATTTTCCGAGGTAAACAGGATGAAATCTTTGAACGATCTTCGCTACGTTTGGAGGAGAGTAACAATCCTATTCTAATTTAGGTCGTTTCTGAAATGGTATCCGCCCTCATTACTCTCTTTCTGTATATTTACTTTAAAAGGAATGAAGGATCCGTAAGTGCCTCGTTTTCTGAGGGTTCGTTAGCTCCATAATACTCGATCATGTTCGTAACTAGCTCAATCAAGATTTTATATTATTCAAAAAATGTAAATATTGTAAATAAGGAAGGGATATAAAATAAATATCATACATTTTACACAAGCCTAATCTTATTCTTCCCTGATGAGCATGAAATGTATCTTCGAATCTCGACGTATCGATTGAAATTTGATCTTCATATCTTCAAATTGATTTCAATTTGAACCTTATGGAATAGAAAAAATGTCGTCTCATCCAACTTATTGACGTTTTCAATCGGTATCCAACGAAAGAATTGAAATTTTTGGCATATTATGACCGAGAACACGACGGGTTCAATAGTATCGAGCGAGACCGGAGACTTTTATCAATTTTTTCGGAATCGTTATAACAGTTCTTTAATAATAAATTTAAATTCGCTAATCATTACACGGTGTTATATTCAGTGCTTCAGAACTTGAACAATGAGAGCAGAAGGTTTAGATAGCGCAATCTGCATATCTATTGAATCTCTTGAACCCCATACAGATATACAGATGTAATGAAGAAGTTTTGAACCCAATCGTACATAAAATCAGACGTTGCATTTTTTTCTAGTCCGCATTGTATTTGAACAATCGCTAATTGAATATTATCACTTATGCGTCGAAGATGGAATTTTCCTGGGAATACAACATTCATCGATCGCCTTAACTTTGAAGTCGTCGCCTTTAGGTCAAGACACGTTGAGACTAAATCATCTCAAGGAAATCATGGTGGAAAAGTTCGACATCACACGATGGTTCAGAATTTCATGAAATATACTGATGCAGAGATCTTACAGTTGAAGAATTGAATCATTCGATCACCATCATTCACTCATCCAACTTGAGCTGGATGCGACGGGAGCAAGATTCCGTGGCGAGTTCAGTTTCGTTCACCGAGATGATGAGGTATATTCACCGAATGTAAGTTTTGCGAGGCCGTTTGAGTTGGGATCGATGCAACGTGAATCGATGTATCAGCTGGAATTGTATTCATACAAAAATTCAATACAGTATACAGGGATGAGTTCCATTCGATTCTGATGCTAATTACAGGGTGTCAAATGCCAAAACGACGTCTTGCCTTGGTAAGAACGGAGAAGGTCTCGAAAGCGGAGGTTCCAAAACTGAGTACAAATCCTATATACGATACACGATCGTACTACCACGTCCGTACGAAGTTACTATGTTCAGAGACATGGGAATTCAGTCTGGTATCAAAAGGTAAAATCTGGAGCCTAATTTTTCATGGGATGTAGGTCAAAACATGAGCACTCCAACTGTATCATGTGGATTTCAGTTCTTACCGCACACCTGGGTTACGAGAGGGTCTGAAAAGTAGTTGGAAATTTTGCCTTCCATCACCGTAAGAAGTCGAAAATTCATCGGATATTTCGAAGCTCTCACATTCTATAGACAGCCTGGAATAGCAGGTTCGCGTCCTGAGCCCGAGCCTCGGCAAATGTCAGGAGTTCAGCGTTTTTCGTAAGATTCTCAATACGATTATGCGAGAAAAGTAAAAGTCAGGAGTTTACTACAGTAGCACATTAGGAAAATATTAACATTTGTGTTTTGGATCGTGAGAACTAAATCGTTAAATGCTTACAATTGGTTCAAGAAAAACTACAGCAATGTGAAATAACTCTAATGAAGTTAATTAAAGCCCGCTCATCTTCATTTTGCTCACTACATGCGAGGTTCGTCAGTATCGTGTTCAACTTTTCACTTTCTCCCACCAGCTTCTTCTACATGATCAGGCCAATGGACACCGATGAATCAATGGTCACAAGGACCATGTGAGTATGCACAGTTCAAGTTCACAAATAATTGCGACAGTGTTCGCGTATCCTTCCTCTACTCAGTCACGGATTTACTGACATTAGTTGAATATGAAAATTCAAAAAGGATTTTTCATCTCAAAATGAAATTATACAGCAGGAAGTGTGAAGGTCGATGTAAGAGCTTGGATTTACTTCCAATGCGTTTGATTGGGCTTCTGATCAAACTATGTATGTACAGGATTGTAAAGGAAATGTCTCTCCGCTCTTTTTGATGAATCACGTGAGAGACTCCTTCATCGCGACAACGAGCAACAGTTATCCTTGCAATCCTCCCAAACAATCAATAATTGTCCATCCAATCATTCGATCTTTAATCACAGTGGAAAACCCATCAAACAAGATAATCATCATCGCGCAAAGCTTATCGAGTCTGTCGTTCAAATTGTTAGATAGCGCCACGGGCTGCGCGCGCGAAAAACCAGCGACGCAACTCGTCCTCCATGCGCACGCAGCCTAAGCATTGCGATGGCGGCCTAATGCCCCAAGACAGCGGCCGTCGGCCATCTTTGTAAAGTGGCTATAACCTTTGTTGATCGTCGATGGAGGGTGCGATACCGCCGAGTTGAGCGCACGGAAGCTGGTGCAGCGGCTCAACCCGGTCGACGCCCGGCGCACATGCTGCTGCCGGCGCCTACTCCGAGAGCAGGCCCGTCCGCGTCCGCTGGCGCCGCGTCCCGCCCGCGGCGAGTGCCTCTCGCACCATCCGCTCGGAATCTCCAGGCCTTTGCGCGTGTGCATGTGCGCGTGTGTGTGCGGCGTGTGGTGAGCCGCGCGCGGATCGTCGTCGCCGCCTCGTCGGTGTGCGTGCTGCAGCCGCGAGACCCCGGGGACGTCGAGTCCGGGGCAGCCGCGTCCGAGAACATCGGACATGTAGCGGCGCCGAGACCTCCCGGTGGCGCATCGTCGCGCCCTTCGCCCCAGCAGCCGCCGCATCCACGAGCCGCCTCGACTCGGAGGCCAGCTGCTCCGCTGCGCTGGTGTGGGGGTGGCGGCCCCGGCGCCGACACTCGTTCTCGGCCAGCCCAACATCCAGACAGGTACGTATCTGCGCGTAGCTCGTCACGATATCGGGAAGCATCGTCGCGCGTACGCGAAACAGACAGAGAGACGGTCCGGGCGCGCGGGGCCGAGACACGGCCGGGCGCAAAATGGCCGCCGCCCAGGCGAAGACGTACGCCCGGCCGATGCTCCCGTCGACGAGTTTGGCGGGTGATACCTCGCTGGCATCCGCGGGCAGGTGCGCTAATTGCACCGTTAACCGACGCCGCCCGTAAATGCCTTCGCTCTCGCTCGCTCTTTCGTTCGAGCGCGCGCGTCAGCCAGCTCGCAAATTGTCATGTCTCGTGTATGAGAGAGAGCCCCACTGCGGCTACCTCGGCGTTTTTGAGGTTAGGAGCGAGGGTGAGCGCTCGGCGGCTGCTGCGGCGCCGAATAATTTGGGGTATGCTCACGCCCGTCTCCTCCCGGGCTCTTATTGATTTCGCTTGAGCGAGACTTCTTGTCTGCTTCATCGGTCTGCCGGATGCGGTTGGTTCGCGTGAAAAAAATTTCCAGAGGTCCACAAACGTAGGTAAACAAGTCTATTGTGCCGCGTGTGATAACCGAGAGTTGGCTGCGGTCGTGGAAAGAGGCATCGAAATAAGTTGATGTGGATTTGAGCGCAAACAGCCCGGATTGAGCGCCTTGTACTGGCTGCTCGTCGTCTATTTCGAGCGTTCATTCATCGGTCTCTCCGATGCATGCTCTCGCGTATTTCAGCATTGGACTCGAGCTAGTTAATTCGTCGCGCGACGAAGCATTGCGAAACACTTGGACGACGCGGAATGCGCCTTTAGTAAAATTTACCGTCAACCGGCTTTATTGCTTTCGAAGTCTTGAAGCTAGGATTAAGATACCCGCTAAATCCCTCGACAGCCGATTATCTCGTTAGATATCTTCGAGTTCTGCAGGTGCGCGCGGTCACTCGCGATTATACCCATGCCGACCTCTCATTACCTATCTCCTGTGTCTCTCTTCGAACAGGCGAATGCACCTCGTGGTCATAAGTAGACGATTAGCACTCGGCGAGTCGTAACACTCAGTTTGCAATCTTTGCAATTCGTTTTGCGAGGAAAAATACTCCTGCCCTCATGATTCACTCCTCCAAACACTACGATCAAGCAGATCCTCTTCGATGCGAGGTGGTGGGAGGTTCTGAATCATTCGGATCTGGTCACGTGTGTACATCTGCAGACGCAACTCTCTCATTCATCAAGAAAGCCATTTTCAAACACGAGCTGCTGATCGTCGAATTTCATCATTCTGTGTCTTTTGCTGCGATCCCATCTTTTTTTCGATCATGCGTACTATCAAGCTATCGAGCAGCACGAAGCGATTCTCCGTGAAAAAAGTTCGAAGCCCGTGTCAGCGCCGGCTGTGCGATAAAAACGACAAACTAGGTGACTAAAATTTTCCAGTGGCGGTGTATGAGCCCACGCTCGCGTATCAAATGGACGGGCTCGTCGAGAGAGTGTTAATTATGCTCATATATGTCTGCTAGTTCGTGAGTCACAGTGCGTGTTTGCCTCAGAATAGCGATACCCATCGCGGCTACCTTACTTCGAATTCGGTGGCGGCTGACTTTTCGCACGAGGGCGGTTTCTTTATTCCACGCATATAGCTCGAGCAGCTGCTGCTTCGGCCGGCGATTTCGATCTGCGGCTCGATCCGCAACGACTTGGACAGTCTTTTCCCCTCTGACGCGCTAACGCACGAGGGGGGAATTCACCGGCTGAGCTGTCGGCTCAAAAATTATTTCGCGTTTTTTCCAACCATCGCTCCTCACCTCGCATCCATGTCCGGTCTCATTTCGAGCTGTTTGCGGAATAAATGAAGCCGGTAAGGATCACCGAGTTTGTATTGTTCACGCGCGGTTGAAACTCGGCGACACGCGGCCGCTCGTGATACATTGCCCGTCCAAATCCATTAGTCGCGGTTGACTTTTTATACTCAGACGAGTTTACTCGCGCTCAGGTAGGGGTGTATGAAACCAGCAGCTGGCGCGGACTGCAGGACTTTCACAACAATCTGATTGATCAGGGCTCCTTATCGCGTATACCTCCAGTGCGTCTCGTAATTCGTTGCTCCCTCAACAGCTGTACCCGAATCACTGGAAAATTTTGATTCCTCAAATGCCAATTGAGCGAGAACCAAAATTTTCCACGAGACTTTTTGTCGAGTAGTCGCGTCGAGGGGTAAAGCGAGACTTTTTGTCGAGTAGTCGCGTCGAGGGGTAAAGAAGGGAAAGAGCGATCGGCAAGGACAATATTTTTAGCTCGTAACGACGCAACGCGGCTATCAAAACAATCGCGCATCGCGGGCGCGAGATTCAATCGTAGGCTCTTGAAGGTCTGCTAATAAGACGCAATTTCCCCCTTCAACTCCCTCGTGGGAACCCACGAATCAGGACTCATCGTGCCCAAACTCAAAAATCGTCCTGCCTCGTCCTTGCAAACGGCGCGCGCGAGTCGAGTCGATTGTACAGCAGATCGGAGAGCAGAGCAGCTGCTGCATCCAAGAGGATATGGGAAGCATACGTGCAGCGACGCCGTTGATGCACGCATCGCGTAACGCACACGCAGCCGGCGTCGCCGATGCCTCGAGGAGTTGCCCGGTGTTGCAGAAGGATAAAAGTGTGCCAGCAGTAGCGCGAGGCTCTTCCCTACCCCCTGTTTTCAAGCTATACATCGGTTAAAATTCTCTCTCGGTAGTCGTGCACCGGCTCTCTGTCGTCGCACGACTCGTCCTTCGTGCAGTTTTTAGGGAGCGAGTTTCGAGCGCGAGGCGAAGGATACTTGCTCCTCTCGCTCGAGTGTGTCTGCCCCCCTCTTTCTCGAAGCCGTCTTGCCGCTGTATGCGCGTATTTGTACTTTATATCTTGTTCGGCTTGCGCGACGAGAGGTGAAGCTCAAGAGTCTTTTACCTTCCGCGGGCGTTCCAGCGCAGTCCTTAGTCGAGTCCTTAGTTCTCGCGTTGGTGTGCGCGCATTTTTTTTCGAGAGTGTGTGTTTGAGTGCTGTGCATCTCAGGTTCATATCTGTGTGAGTGTGTATTACGTGACGAACCTTTATTGGGTACACCTTGTCACGATGGCAGCGCCAGGCTCGCCGGGATTGCTGTCGCTGCAGCTCGTCCTGTTTACGTGAGTCCTTGCTTGACTTCCCGGTCTTGACTTCTCCCCTCGCTTCTCGCTTTGTCCTTGCCAATCGTTGCCTTGGCAAAGTGTTCCTTTGGTTTTTAATGAACGGAAAGGTAATGAAGAAATGGAAAAAGTAGTTGCCATAAATCGAGTGCAGATGTCAAAAATTCATACTTGCCTATCTTACGGCACAAACTGTCTCTCAATTCGGAATCAATTCTTGGATGAGAGAGGGCGGATTATTCCTCTAACGAAAAATTACCAAGCCCGGCAGCGAAAAATGAGGAATACACAGTCAAGTTTAAATCTATTGTCTCAATGATCTCTCAATTATTGGAAATTATTCTAAAATTTTGACGTTTTTTTCGGCTTTTTGTATTATGTCAATTTTTGTCCTGAATCTTGAAGCTCAAACTATTCATAAGGATCAGATCTGACAAAATACTTTTCACCAAATTTACTAGTGAGAATTCTTCTTCAATGGGTACGATTTATTAATTTGCCCATGTAACTCTTTCAACCTTTTTCTTCCAAATGAAATTGAGGAAAGTGAATTAAGGCGCAGAATTCTAACCCATCAATAATTCAACTTCAACTCCGCACATAGCATTGTCATCGTTATGACCAGCCTGCAACTCACACCCAACTATTCGAGAGTTATTTCCTCTCAAAGTGAAAATCGTAGCGACAATCTTAACGAGGCTGTCTGCATGTCTGGCTTTTCTCCACCGCTGATCGCGTGTTTCATTCGACGTCGCATGCGAAGGAGCATGCGTCCCATTCAAAGGGTTCACTCTTGCCCAGAGCATGTACATACGGTGGCTGCATTCATATCTAAAATGCATATCGTCGAGGAGCGAGTATTGAAAAGACCCGAGGGT
>JAPYYZ010002227.1:0-13834 GCA_030522705.1 Eretmocerus eremicus | reverse complement strand
AAGATGCAACTCCAAACTATAACTCGACCCACAGTGAAAATTTAAGGAACCTTCCATGAGAGTTTTTGATCTTGAGTACTCCTCACAGTCATCAAGAATGAAATAACAACACTCTCGAATCTGTTGATACAAGTAAGACAGCGCTTATAGCACGAAGTATCTTAAATACAGGAGAATTAAATCAATTTCCATTCCGTCGTCCAAATGTTCCAAATATCATTACAGTTCCTAGTATGCGAATAGACTATTCGAGGGCTCTGAGTTCTCTCCGATAAAGGATCGGATAGTCCGAGATATGTCTCCTTGAAGGAAGGACAGGTCAATTGAGGACAGATTTTGAAGTAACATGTGAGAGCCATCACTCGAATCACTGAGATATATTACAAGATGGATCAACTGGTTGATGAGCATCTCCAACGCAGTGGGTAAATTCTCCTGGCTTATTAAAACAGACTCATTACTGGGAGTTGAGAAGGCTAGTTCTGAGGCCAACTCTCCCACTAGCAAAAACTGATAGTCAGGAGACAAAAGTACTCTCTGGCATTTGACCCACTCAGATTCAACATTCATTGTCAAAAATGTAGAACGCATATCCAACTGCATCGGTGCATGTAGGATTCTCCACTGGGGAAAAGCACTACAAATTTCAATTCAATCCCTCTCCAGCGAAGGGAGTGTAGTCTTGAGTACAGGGGAAGGAATGTGACGTACCTCTTCCGGCAAGGCAGAGGGATTCTTTTTCAAAGCGCTATTGATAATCAACTCACTGCAGTAATGGTCTTGAGTTCACTCAAGACCATCACTTCCGGGTCCTGTATCCCGCTTCCCGGCGCATGAATAGCACGACGAGTCCGTTCTAGTCGGGAGATGTGAACTCGAAGATTGATGGGAGCACTCAACATGACATTATGGATAATCAACTTCATCACATTAAGTCTGCAGAGTACTCTGGCTACCTCTTAGAGATTCAACAAAGGAAGACAATTTTTAGATCTGATCTCGCATGAAGGCGTTTTGATCCAGAAGCAGCTGACGATCTAAGCGGAATTCTCCCAGTTGAGAGCTTCGCTCCTCTACAAGCTTCTCAGGAGTCGACATGCGTGCTGATGAGTTGATCACTTGCCTCTTTCAATGCTGGCGTATGAGGCTGGGTGCAGGGATCAACGTTTTTTTGTTTCAAGGGAGATCCAATTGCTGTTGTTGGATTGTTTGCTGTTTGTTGTTGAATATTCGCGGGCTCTTATCTAGGGAGCCCGCTGGTTGTCATGCTGCGCGGCGCCTGTGCTGCATCATTCGGTAGCACGCCTCGGTGTAACGCAAGCGGGGGGCTCGCCTCGGAGAGAGAGCCATCAGTGGTGGGGGGCCTTGCTCTCCGGCCGGAGATGTTGGCCCGGGGCGCGTACTATGGGCAATAATCAAAAGTTTGGTGCATTTAGTAAATATCTCGAGTGAGATTTAATATTTTTTGATGATTCGAAATGGGATTCCGAATCATCGGAAAGATGATTCAGAACTCAAAAAGCTTCAGACTCCTAGAATAGAACAAGATTGTTGCAGGTCTGATCTATTGTTGTCCATAATTGTTGTTAAAAACGATATTTCGCTGAGTCTCGACAAAAATATACGAACAGTAGTGGAAATCCCTCAGAAATGCGTAATTCGGTTCAAAAATCTCCACTCTAGGGTTATTGGGGTCGCTGATGACGAATATGAGCTCAGAATTTGAATTTCCATCAGATAAAAGATGGCGGATCCATGTCATTACCATGACATGGATCCGCCATTAATATAATAATGAGGAGTACAGCTCTTCAAACCGAAATACGCAGCTCTCAAGGATTCCTACTCCGCCATCTCGGATCCGCCATCGTTGATCTGAGGAAATTGAAATTCTGAGCTCATATTCGTAATCAGCGACTACAATTACCCCAGAGTAGAGATTCTTGAACCCGACTACGCAATTCTCAGGGATTGTCAGCACTGTCCGTAAATTTCTGTTCAGACTGGGCAGAATATTGTTTTCAATAACAGTTATGAACAAAAATTGATCAGACCTGCAACAATCTTGTTCTATTCTAGAGGTCTGCAGCTTCCTGAGTTCTGAATCATTTTCCCGATGATTCGAAATTCCATTTTGAATCATCAAGAAATATGAAATCTCACTCGAGATATTCACTAAATGCACAAAATTTTTGATTATTGCCCATAGTGCGCGCCCCGGGCCAACATCTCCGGCCGGAGAGCAAAGCCCCCCACCACTGACGGCTCTCTCTCTGAGGCGAGCCCCCCGCTTGCGTTACACCGAGGCCTGCTACCAATTGATGCAGCACAGGCGCAGCGCAGCATGACCACCAGCGAGCTTCCTAGATTAGAGCCCGTGAATAATCAACAAGAGCAAACGCGGCTGATTTCCGCAGCCCAGCCACTCTCAACGCCAACTGTGGAGCACAATGCTCGGACCTCGCGGGACAAAATCTCTGCCTCATAACCGCTGCTGAGTAATGACAGGAAGCTTATTGCACAGAGTACTCTGGACCTTTTTCTCCAGCGGAGTGATCCAGAATAGGCTCGATCGAATCGGATCTCTCTTGAACCGAAGTGACATTGATATCTCCACCTTGCTTCATACGCCGGCAGTGAAACAGGCAAGTGATCAACTATTAGCACGCATATTGTTCCTTGAGAAGCTCATAGAGGAGCGAAGCTCTCAGCTGGGAGAGCTTCGCTTAGATCGTCAGCTGCTTTTGGGTCGAAACGCTCTTATGCAAGATCAGATCTAATAATTCTCTTCTTTTGTCGAATCTTTGACAGGTAGCCAGAGTACTCTGCAGAATCAATGTGATGGAGTTAATGATCCATAACGTAATGTCAAGTGCTCCCATCGATCTTCGAGTTCACGTCTCCCGATAAGAACGGGCTCGTCGTGCTATTCACGCGCCGGGGAGTGGGATACAGGACCCGGAAGTGATGGTCTTGAGTGCCTTAGATTGATCCAATGGTGCTCTAAAAAATAGGTACGTCACATTCCCTCCCCTGTACTCAAGACTATTGACTCCTTGCTGGAGAGGGATGGCATTGCTAAGGTACATATCCTGCAACCCAGGCGCGCATCTAGCGGGACAGATCTAGAATGCGACGAGGAATCATCTGCTGGAACCACGGCTACTAACCGACGCGCTTGACCATCATGCCTGGTCCAACTCTCTAGCAGATTCCTAGCTCGGAAGGTGCTGCGAGCGAAGCGCTCGGTCACCCACAATTATTCCACAGCTCACAACATCGAGCCGACTTCCCTTGACTCTGAGGCGAAAGTTCTTGTGTTGGATCGAAGAATTTCCATCAATGAGATGCTTCCCCGTGAGGGATATAGAGAGTACGTACGCTTGAGACTATTGGCACGAGTTTGAGGCTTCAAATACGTCTGGTACAGTGGCAGACGTTCCTGGATCGAGCAAGAAAATGATGACCGGGCGCATGCGTTGGAATCCCTTACCGAACCCCATATCATCCAAAAGGCGAGTCACGCGGCCCCAAATCGGACCCCCAAGACCTCGGACCAGACCGGGAACAGCTCCACCGTTCCAAAGCCGGGTGTAGTTTCAACAGAAGTATCGGTGGGGGCTCCTTGACTGAGCGAGGCTGTTGCAGAGCTACAAGGGAGTCATAGTTCTCTGTAGGCGGGGTTTCTCAATATCAACTTATTCAGAGATGAAATTGAGCAACTTTGTTAGCTTGTTCCTCCTACCAGCTCTTTGGAGTAACTGAGTCGTGGCCCGATGAGTTTGTGGATGGCAATCTCAATCAGAATCCAGAACTTCCACTGCTCAGGCAGGATCGTATCTAGAATGATGGCAGGGTTGCCCTGTTTGTGCGCAATGATTCCAAAGTGAAGAAACTAGCTCTATCCAACACGTCTGGCCCAGGGAAACCTGATGTGCTTCGAATCGCGATGCAGAAGGATGATGGGCTATTCAACTGATTACGTCGACTGTGTGGTGATTCCAGCCATGAAGTCATGATCGGGGACTTGGACGCATACTTGTTCGACACGGCTCATCCTGACACCGAGACTCTGAGTGCACTGACAAAAAGGCTGTCTTTACAGGCAAAGCAGCATGGCGCGACTCACCAGCGCAACTCCAGTCTATCCCTCACATGGGATTATCACATTCATATGGATGAAAACGATACTATTACTGACTTCCAGAACAGATTGCTGACTAGTTTCGGTAAGCACATGGTATTTGATGTCACCATCAACGTCTTCATGCCTGCTCCGTTGGAGGATTCCTCCACTCATAGGGTTTTTCGGAACATCATCCCAAAGCAGTTGAATGATCGCGTGTTACGCTGCGACTGGTCAGCCGTTGAGAATGCTGAAACCAGCTTGTAAGACACTGATAACTGTCTAAATGGGACTTTGGAGAAAGTTTCAGATGAATTAGCGCGAGCAGAAACGGTTAGACCCCGTAAAAATGATTCTCCTTGGATTGGTCACGAGTTCAAAGCGCTCATGAATGACCAAAATGGGACACGTGAGCGCTGGTAACGAAACCAATGTAATCACCGCAAGTGTTCTGAGCTTTGAAATGAGTACTCCTAACTCAGCGAAGAGGTTGACGTGCACCTAGAATGTAATTCGTCCCTCCAAAGGAAAGAAATCACTCTCTATAGATGGTAGAATGCTTTTATATGGGCAAGGTTTCGTCGGTTATCAGTGGACCTCATCGGGCTGAAATGAATTTTCAACAAATCAGAGAGATCTTATAAATGTCACATAGTCACTCTTCACTACGCACAAGAACATTACCTCACTACTTGACAATAAAAACATACGCCAATGGCTCATTAATAATAACCAAATGTGGTGTATTATTCCACATCTCGTCAACTCACTTCGAGCGGGTGAACATTCAAAATAAATTGACCTGTGTAAATATACATCGCACTCAGATATATGATGGTGATATATATATATATGACATTGAGATACCCGCAATGTATACAATTAAGACGGTGGTAAGGTAGGAATTGACATTGATACAGCATTTGAATAACAGCACCATATTTTCTATTGAAATTCTGCACATCCTCTTTCATAATTATGCTTTTAAAATCAGATTCTATACATGGGCGAATCTCACGATCTGGGCGATTCTGTGATTACAACCTATTTTACGTTGCAGGCATCATAGTAGGTGTTGAGACACAATTCATACTAGCAATTTTTGAACATCCACTTATCTTTAACACCTAGAAACTCTTCCAAGGTCCATGTATTGCTTTGGACAAGTACCAAGAGGTATATTGTGCGGAAAAACTCTATTCTCCGGCTGTCACACGCGTTCTCAGATGTACGCCTTAGCTTCTAGATTTGGAGGCGATTGAGCGGTGGCTCCGAAAATTTGAAGAGTGATCAATATTGTGGTGAAGAGTCGGAATATTTTCGCTCGAGACTGTGCCTATAA
This sequence comes from Eretmocerus eremicus, assembly GCA_030522705.1. Lineage (NCBI taxonomy): Eukaryota > Metazoa > Arthropoda > Insecta > Hymenoptera > Aphelinidae > Eretmocerus > Eretmocerus eremicus. Next base: position 8,366 of record JAPYYZ010002227.1, on the reverse strand, counting down.
ACAAAACAAAGCAGTACAAGTTCGTTTGAGTGTCACACCATTCTTCAATTTTTTGGAAATCACTCTTGTTAACAGTGTAGTAGTCGGGGCGATGAGAAAATCGTAAATCTGACAGTGACATCTTATTCTACAAGTAAAACCCTCCAAACTCAGTCTATTTAGATTTGAGTGCTCGATCCTTGTTTATTGTGATGAGTTGGGAGGAAAAAAAAGTGTTCGCGTGACTCGATCACGAGAAACACTTTTTCGCGTGGCACAGGAATTGGTCAGTCGGTGATTACTCGCAACTACCTGTGATTTGTTATTCACAACCCAAAATATATATCTCAACCTCGCCGCCGTCATAGCTCCATCGTAAAAGTACTGCGAGGCTTATGGAAATGTGGACGTAGGGTATTATGAGTATAATTGAATATTCGAAAAATCTTCCATTATTGGCAGGTTTAGGCCCTCAAACAATTAAAAAACTTGTTCGTCCCCATGTTCTGTGATTTGTGAGCATGGTATGGGTTTCAAAACGGTCACTTACACTTGCGATGGAATTTTAGTAAAATGAATGCGGTGATAGTGATGTTTATATACAACGATGCTCTGCGACATCCATGACTATTGTCTCGCATATTCTTTCCCGCCCTCCTCGTCTCTCTCTCTCTTTCCCCCTCTTATCAAACATTCTTACATACTTCTGGCTAATTCATAATATTCAGTCATCAATGTTTCAACAACGACTGGGTAACGGAAATGAGCGTGTTGTTTCGTTCTCCATCAATAATCATCGGGGCGGAGCCTTTGATTGAGTCACGCGAAGATTTCTACATTCTTTGAGTGATATCACGTTGGGGGGAATTTTGATACAGAGTGTGCAATTAATTTAGGAGAAAGGATTCTTTTCTGTGGAAATTGCCCGAATTGTGAGATTTGCCTATATAACATTTCAGCTATCAAACGTTTGGAATAGTTCTGTTCCCCACCCATAATCTTAACATTTACCCAGACAAATTGATTTCCCAACATCTCACTATGTGTAGAAATGAGTGATTCTCCTCCTTTGAAAATTTGTGTTCCCGAATGCGGACACCCAAGGGTCTTTCTGTCTGACCGACATATGATGCAGGACAATTTTCACAATGAAATTTATCAACGACTTCTGTGCTATCGAATTTTCTGGCCTGATCTCTGCCTAAAATTACGATATCGCTCCGACTCTTGCCAGTTCTGTGGAAGGAAGCTGATCTTATATTTTTCGGATGAATGCGAGAATTCTTGGAAGAACTCTCCTGAATACAGAATACTACTCTTTTGCAAACTAGACAATTTCTAATTACTTTCCCTGGAAGTTCTATCCACATGTCGAATCTCTCTCAACCTCTCGTCAATACGTTGCTCAGAGAATTCATCCGGATGATTCTTATTCCAAAGAATCTCTGAAATGATGTGGATATCCGAACGGTAAGAGGACCCCGCCATAAATGATAGGATTTCGGGCTTCGGTCGATCTCGACCAATCGGTAGTCAAACGATAGAGCTCAACGAGCTGATCAGAAGTCCTTACGGCCGCTAAGCTCGAGAAAATCATGTTTCTGAGCAATTCCGTCTCAAAGTCGTCGACGCATGCGAGCAAAATTGGGGTTATGAGTCGATCGAACAATGACATTCGTTTGAATTCGCTCGGGTTGCCGGACTTTTCTCAGCCAAATGAAGCTGATGTGACGAGAGTTTCAGTGTTCTACACTATTCGTTTCGGAGAAGGTCACTGCCAAAACTCATGCAAAACGTTCTAAACTCAGAGTAGTGAGATACAAGAATAATTTCGTCAGTCTGACCGGCTTTATTGAATGAGATATCTCTACTTCATGAGCGCAATCTTGAGATGAGATCGTTGAGAGGCCCGCTTGAAATGATCGGGCTACCCCAATGTCCCGTCCATCTTCTTTTTAGATCTGTCGGAGGTACTTTCACGATGAGTAATCTCGATTGTGGCCAAAATCATGCAATGAATGGGATCCTGCTTTCAAGCCTACTCTCAGATTGAATCATTTGGAGAAGTATAATTTTCGTCATTCTTCCAAATTCGACCGAATGATTTTCCTATTCCCGGAAACATGAGAGTCGCATCTATTCGCATAACCGAGCATCTACGATTATCATTTGACTGGCGTCCAAATGCGAATTGTTCGGAATAAGTGGATTAGTGCGGGATGCGCAATGTTTCCCTCAAGGCATACACCTCATTTCTCTTTGGATTGATATCTATGATTCTATGCTTATGTCTCTAGTTGGACATGAGTATTTAATCATATTATCCGGATGCAAGTCTCATCAGTCGTTCAAAAATGCATTCTAAGGATGATCTTGAAAACAGAATTTCCTCTGTTGCACGATTTTGGACACAATCGAGATTACACATTGCGAAAGTACCTCCCACAGATCTGAAATGGAGATAGACGGGGCATGAGGGTAGCCCGATCATTTCGAGCGGGCCTCTCAACGATCTCGTCTCAACATTGCGCTCATAAAGTAGAGATATCTCATTCAATGAAGCCGGTCGTACTGACGAGATCATTCTTGTATCTCACTACTCTGAGTTTAGAACGTTTTGCATGAGTTTTGGCAGTGACCTCTTCCGAAACAAATCTTATAAAACACCAAGTCTCTTGTCATATCAGCTTCATTTGGCCGAGGAAAGTCCGGCAACCCGAGCGAATTCGAACGAATGTTATTGTTCGATCGGCTCATAACCCCATTTTCTTTTTCCTTTATTAATATCTAATAACCCCATTTTTGCTCGCATGTATCGGTAACTTTGGAACGAAATAGCTCAGGAACATGAATTTTCCGAACTAAGCGGCCGTGAAGACTTCTGATCAGCTCGTTGAGCTCTATCGTTTGACTACCAATCGGTCGAGATCGACCCAAACCCAAAATCGTATCATTTATGGCGGGGTCCTTACTTGTGAGATAAAGAGATGGATGTGTCTACTAAATTTGAAACTACATTTTTCTTCTGTTGGCTGATACGATTGGAGAGGGAGTTGAGAATTCGTCCAGAAGCCGTGGATTCCTGTTACCGATTGGTTATGTCTCGATCGTTTTTCCTGATTAAGGAGATATCTAGGGAATTGATCTCATCGTTCACTTACATCTCGAACGAGGATGTCAAGTGAGGATCATAACTATTGAACACGTTTCAAACAGTATCTAGACATCCTTCATACAGAGTGAGATATCATCCACATATCTGAAGTGAAACAGGGGCGTACAATTGCGTGCTTCAGCCAGGTTTTTCAAACAAATTGTTTCAAGATCGTCCATTACCAAGTCTGCAAAGGAAAGTGAGATGGGAGAACCCATTGGAAATCCAAGAAATCGCTGATAAAACTTATCATTGAATCTGGAATATCTATTTTCAGGAATAATTTTCATCCATCACCTGATCTCATCAAAAGATATCTTGCACTTGTTATGAATGGAATCAATACGTCCGTCCTAACTATTGTGAACAAGACTAACTGAAATAGTAGTAGAGAGTGTTAGCATCTAGTGAGGCCCAGACGTAACCATTAGGAATTGGAGTGTTTTCTACTTTCTCTTCGACTTCGAAACTATTATTCACACGTGATGGATGCTGGAGCTTGATACATTGTTTGAGTTCATTGTACAATGATGACGCTGAAGAATGTGTGGGACTGTTGCCACTCGAAATGATCTTCCTGAGTGGAATATCTCATATATGGATCTTAGGAAGTCCGTAGCATCTCGCTAATGCGGTATCGCTCAAAGTCGAATCATCACTATGAAATTCTCCATCTGAAAATCCATGCTCATTCCAGTATTTCAGAAGTTGGCTGGCTTCTTGCTGACTGTTTTTTTGCACATTGGATCTAATCGGTGCATGGAATTTTCGGTCCGAGAGGAGCGAATTCATCTATTTTACATAATCAGACTTATCCATACAAACCGTGACATTTCCTTTGTCTGATTTTTTGAAGAGGATATCCACATTATTTCCGAAAAATCGTTTAGTTTCATCGAATTTTTCAGTAGAATCTCCATTCTCAACGCTGCGATGGAATTCCTTCCTCTTTTCCGAATGAAAGATATTAACGAATTTCCGACGGATGTGATCTATTCCTCCGTTCTCAATCTCAGAAAACCTCAAAGTTTGCTCCATATCTCTTACAACAGGAGTTATCTGTGTTTGATTCAGAGACGAGTTTCCACTAAAATTGAAATCCCGAGATACATTATCAATGATCTTACTCGGTAATCCTGTATCGCTTGAATTTTTGACCCTCTTTCATTCACTTCTATCGATTGGCACATTCACTCTACGAGGTAGTAATCTCATGAATTTCTTTCTATGTATGTAGTTCTCTCTGTGTTTAATACGATCATGTTGATAATCTTCGGAAAGATAAAAATGATACGGGGTGGTAGGATCTAAACTCGAGTTCTCAAGATGGGAAAGAGGATTACGTAGCTTTTTACGAAGGAAGCGCAGATGAAGATTGATGTCTCTTATTCTAAAATTGAGGAGTCGCCTGACGACAGATTCGCAAAGAGTAGAATTCGATGGTCGGCTAGACTCGTTGTGAGAACTGACGTTGTTGAGGCGGCGTTAGATATGTCCTTTGAGATAACACCCACATTGAGTTTTCCTAGCATCGAAATCCACTGCATGCAATGTGGCCATCGTGAGACTCGAGGGAGTTCTGTACCAACATAACACTTGAGATCATAGAGTTCAGTGCTAAGTTGAAGGTTTTGTCGTACTCAAAATAGTCTTTATCTATTTGCCCATGGCATACGTTAGCTTTTTCGAGTGCCAACCCTGATTAATCCTTTGATACGCTACTCGATATCTTCGGAGTCTTCTTCCTGCGATGTGCGTTTTTTGCACATGGATCTTAGGTTGGCGCATACTTATTTATGCAGTCCAGCTAAAATTTGACATGCTATGTGGTGACATAGTTCACAATGAAATTGTGTTGAGACATATAGCCTTTTCCAAAACCTGTTCTTTTGTCACTTGATTTCAATGGTGGAAAAGTGAGTTCTTTGAAAGAATTCTAGAAAGTGCTACAAAACTGTGAAATGTCCCTCTCCAATTTTGAAGACACATTCCCTCTGCTCCCATTGTGAGTGAATAAGAAGCAAAACCTGGAATCTGTAATGCTTCCTGGCACGCGCCAACCTTTGAAACGACAAACCTCATTTTGGCCAATTCCTTACAGGTTTTTCTGCTTTCATAGCTATTCAAGCTGTCATAGAGCTCTATTCGGACCCAGATTCTTCCTCCTATAACACATCTGATTATATGAAAGTTTTTCAGTATGAACTTAATAAAATTTTTATGGATATTCTGAGATTTTTCTTATAAAAAATATCTTCGCCAACTTGTGTATACCCTTATAGTCTATCACCATATTTGAATCTCGATTCCTACAATTGTGATCATAGAAAATGTTGAACTCCCCATACATTGATATCTTGAACTAAAGTCGATGTTGTTTGGATTGCAGTTGATACTGCAATATGATTTTGAGGAAGCGGAGATCAAAGGAAATCATTCAAAGACCTCTGAGTGAATATGCACAGAGGAACCCGATTACTAGAAATACATACCTCCATTAATATTTGAAGTGGTGTCAGCGGATTCAGTTCATTGAAATCTATCAGTGCTTGGACGATACTCCTGAAGAATTTCGAGAACGAAGTCCCTGCAAGAGAAATGACTGGTGAATCGATCAACCCTTAAATTCGAACCTTCTGAGGATGGATATAGCAACAAATAGAACTTGGTGATGTCTCCTCTATTAATGAGTTTTCCGAGGTGGGAAGAGCTAAGAAGACTTTTTCAGAATACGGGGATCTAAAGTTGGTGGAAGAATGTGAGGAGCGAGGATGCAGAGTGGAGACACTCTTCTACTCTCTTGTGAACAGCGCTGTTATGAACATCTATATAGACGCCCTGCTCAGATCGAGCTGGCGCCCTATGATGCAGCTATGCGGACGTCATTCATACAGGGCGATTGAGATTTGGTTATTTGGGCTGATGCTCTTTCTCTGTTCAAGATTTCGGAATTTTTTTCCGCTTCTTGATTCCTGCTACCGCGCAGGCAGATATTCTTCGCATTCTGCGCTCGCTCCACTCCCGCGCGGAGACGAGCGGTTCTGCCTGGGCCGGCCTCGGGGCCGGAACCAAGATACGGATACACCGAAACTTCACGACGTACTGTGGGTGATTGTGGGTTTTATCTTCAAGGCTAAAATCTAGGGATAGAATCAATATTTCTGGATGATTCACGATGGAAAATGAAGTTTCGATTCTTCGAGATAGGGGAAAAATGTCGTCGCAGTATCATTTTGTTATCGAAATTCCCAATTCTATTGAATAAACGATGAGATCATGCAGATGGTGCTCAAACCAATGTTCAAGAGCATTGAGACGGGTCGGATTCCGATGCTAGCAACTTCTAGTCGTCAAAAAACCCGAAATTCCGCGTTCCAACCTGTCTCAATGATTCTGAACATTAGTTCAAGTATCATCTGCATGGCTTCATTGCTTATCTAATGAGCTGAGGATCTTTCAATAACAGAATGATACTCCGACAACATTTTCTCCTCATTTTAGAGGATCGAAGCTTCATTTTTCATTTTGGATCATCCAAAAATGTTGATTCGATCCCGAGATTGAAGAAAAAGAACCCTCAATCACCCATAGTGTCGCGTTTGAACTCAGTACGTGACCTCCCAGAGACAATTGTACCTCTAAAGTTTTGATAATTTCGATTCTTCGTGCAACTGGAGTGTCTACGTTCCATTCATCAGTAACTAGCTGCTTGCCCCCTCTCGGCGTAGCTCCAGGTACTTGCCTCCGGAGCAGCAGAACAGCCCATCGAGATCCAGCGCCATCCCAGCTTTCCACAGTTCCGGAGGCTTCAGCACTCACAATTAGTGCACAATCAATTTTGGTCCTTCGAGCCGGATCTCGACCTCGGTTCGCAAGTGTTCCGCGTTCGGACAAAATGCCCTGCTCCTGAAGTCTTTGTGTACCGGGGTGCGACGCCATCTTTTTGCTCCCCACGTGCCCTCGCAGAATCTTGCGGCGGTCATACTTTGCACACGTGAACACTCCACGATGCGTGCAGTCATTAAACTCATGAGTGCAGTGTACTCTCGTGCAGTGCAAAACGTCAAACGGCGACTCTTGCTAAATCGCATTGCAGAGCCTGCCGCATCATTGGAATGTCATCGAATGACGACGCCTCCTGCCTCGCGGTACAGCCGGGGCCATCTTGCACCTCAACAGCGTGGACTAGCGAGCTCAGCTCCATCATGACTTAACGAAGTACAATGAGTGGCACGGCTGCCTGCAGCAGCAGCTGTAACAACAAGGACGTTACCTTGCCTACTGCTAGACGTGCGCTCACCGAAAAAGAACAGTGCTGTTGATCACCCTGTCTCTAATTCATTTTCCTCATGCAGATATTGTATATAGTCCGCTCGGCCAGCTATAAATATATATATATATATTACTGTCAAAACGCCGAATCTCAGCAAATCTGTGCGCACGAACCCTTTGGATTTCCACAGCGATCGTTCATATGAACTTAGGTAGCAGAAATAGAATTTCCCCCAAGTTTCAGCTCGAAAAGGAATTTCAGTCTCCGTAGGAATTTTTTGAGAGAAACAATGCCATTCTGGACTCCTCCTAGAAACCTCACTGAATCTGTAAAGAACGTCTTGAGGAGATCTACGGGGTCGCATATTCTTCCTTGTTACGTCAGCCTTGAGTGAAGAATTTGACTCTAGCTCAAAAGCTGGATCCACTCATCTGGCGGCTCCTATCGTCAAACGTCCAGATGAGTTGAATGGGGACTGAGTAATTGTCATCTGAAGTGGGGTATTTCCTTGAAAAGAGCCAAATTGATTGTGTCATTTCTCCGATCTACCCTCACTGATTGGGCTGAAATTCAGTGGCATCACCATTACAATAACCGAAAACCGACGCCGGGGTTTTCCCCCATTTTCGGCCTCCTGTCCGAGATATAAGTTTTAGAAATACTCCGATTATTGCCGTTTTCGCGAAGTTTCCAGATCACATTTCCATTCGATAATCAAGATCTCCTGCACATGCGCAGATCTTTACAACCCTCAAAGTACTCTCAAGTAATAGATAGTATGATTACTCTCAAAATACGCCCAGCCAGACAACAATTGATGCAGTGGAGCCGGAAATAGAGCTATTCCAGAATGAAAAATAAGCTGCTAAAAGATATTAGCAGAATGCTTTCTCTTTTCACTGGATTTCATCAAAATGCCACATCCGACTGATTTCACCACCTTGTTTGTTGCATTATTAG